>FQSS02000783.1:54328-96488 GCA_900128795.2 Malbranchea cinnamomea | reverse complement strand
GGTGACAGCCCAGATGCGCGCCGAATGATCGTCAGGAACTTTGTTGCCAATAACCTTGATATATAATCCGTTCAACGTGACTTTGAATAATCTTTTCCGTCTCTGTACTCTTGCAAGTTCCAGAGAATGAATCTCACAATAGGGGTAGCTACCTTCTAGACGGTACAGCGTCATCAATTTAAAGCAGTCTATTACCGTTTAATAGTCATGATGAATTCCAAGGATATGAATTGTATTGAAGCTGCGAAGCAACTGGGATCTAAGTACCAGTGTATGTATAAATCAATGTGTATAGTTAACAATACATAACTCAGAGAAAAATCCAAAAATCTCCTCCCAGTAATAGAATGCATGTCCAAAGATAGTGTGACATTGATAATACATGGCCAAAGCTGCAAAGGGATTGCAGATAATCGTTCAGCAATTGTGCAGAACAAACAAGGTCTTCAACTTTTTCTTTTGTTTTGCTAGTCTACTTGCGCTCATCCCCTCTGTTGCTGCGGCTGCTGGTTCTGTTGACGAAGGGGATGATGAGGTTGCGACCTGTCCCTCCCGCTGCGTGCCGCTCCGCCTCTTCTACGACCAGAAGAAAAGTGGTTTCCCGAGCTTCTACCTCTCTGCTGCTCATTCTGGTTCTGTCCCGCCAGAGGAACCCCTTGAGAAACAGCAGCGCCGGCGCTGGTACTAGAGTTCGCATTCGCGCCCTGACTAGCTTCTGCCGGCTGCTGTTGTTGTTGTTGGCCACTCGAGGCACTCCTGCCTTTATCCTTCCCGCCACCTCTTCCCCCTCTGCCCTTAGATGACCGACCAGCCTTAGCGCTCTTCGCGGCGGCTGCGGCGGCTGCTGCAGCTTCCTCCTGCACCCGCTTACTCTCCTTGTCCCACCATTCCTGAAACTCCTGCTCCAACTGGATGTCCTGCAGACTATGTTTTGCCGTGGCGGCTTCACGGATGATGTCCTTTTCCGTTTGTTGTTCCTGCAGGATTGAGGCAAGGGAGAGGTGAGTGCAGGGAGAGCCGGTTTGCCGCGAGAACTCGGCCGGAGTTGGAGCATAGGCGGGTGAAGTAAATTGGTAGGGGTGGTCTGTCTTTGGTGCAGGCCTTGGAGGGGTGGCTTGGATCGGATTACGGGGTGCTTGTTTCTGAGATAGGATTGCGGGTTGATTTTTCTGGCTTTGTTGGGGAGGTGTTCCTGCGATGGTCTGGCGCATGGTAAGAGCTACCTTGGTAGGCGCGCGTGTCTCCTGTTTTGGTTGCTCCGCAGCAGCTTGGGCGACGGGCTCCTTTGGTCTCATAGGGATAGTCTGCCATGGCGATGACGGTTTCGGACTGGAAGATTTCTGTTCAGCAAGAGCTTTTTGCATTTGTTGCTGTTGGAGTTTTTTCCGTTCTTTCTGAGAAAGTTTCGTGGCGACAAAACTAACGGCAGTTCCACTGTCCTTTCTCGATGCAAACCCGTTTGCAACAGCCGAGGATTTAGACGTGGAAGCCTCTGCCATAATATCACTGAGGCCAATTTTCGCGGTCGCTGGTTCCACCAACCTCCACGGTGACTTGGTGGAGGACGGCTGACCAGCGTCAGGAGAGTCCTTAATAGACTGCTTTCCTTTAGACAAGGCTGGTTGGGGCAAATTAAAAGGTGTTGGAGTTGACCCTGATCCCCCAAGGAATCCACCATCATCGGGTGTCGTGGGCGCCATCGGGGTAGTTAGTGGGTTGGTATCGGCTTCAGCTCGGAAAAGTGGCGTACGAGGCTCCTTAGATGGAGTAGACGGTCCATGAATATCATCCATCTGGAACATCAAATCACCAGTAGATTGTTTTGGCTTCAAAGGAGGGGTGGCCTGCACTGATTTAGTACCAGTATCATTTGGTGAAACTGCAGTAGGCCGAATTTTCTGTGTAGACGGCGTTGAGTAGTTGTTTTTGTCAAGACTTCCGACACGGAATTTCTCCTCTCTCTGCTCATCCTCGTGAAGACGGGACCTGAGCTTCATCGAGTCTATCCGTCGTTGTCTGTCCTGTTCTAATAGCGAAGCTAACTCAGGGTATTTCTCAAGCGCGTACTCCTGCGTATTCCGGCTTCGCGAGACTGGGAGGTATGTCAACTGGTTCAGCCGACAAACCTCATCGAGTTCGGGGAGTAGTTCCGGATCGAGATCATCAAGAAGCCTATTAGTAGAATTAGAATGTGAAGTTTATGCTTCTTTCTTGAACACGGCAATACCTGTTCTCAAGCATCACCTCGAGATTGAGACAAATGAACTCGAAAGCAGCCTGCTTGAAAGCCGTGACTGTACACGGAGCAACAGCATTGAGAAGATGGCATACGTTGCGCGTATTGACTTGTGCCATAAATTAGTTCGGCTTATCGGCAGTCCAAAACACGGGATGGTCTTACCAAACTGGCCAAGTAGTTTCTGGCACACTTGAGCAAGTCTGTCAATCATGAGCTCGTCCGCCACAGCCATAACTTCAATGACAAGGTTGATAAAGTCGTCCAAGTCATTGGTCCGCACGTCCGCAAAAAGATCGTCATCCGTATCGGCGTATATATGCCGTAGCACAAAAGCAAATATCTTGGGATTGAGGTGTTTGAGGTCAACACGGATAGCCTCCCCTACATCAGCTCGTTCTCTTCGAGCAGCAACCCAGCGCCCTGCAGCTCTTCCGCAAAACAGCCCCTCAAAAAAGGGACACCTTTGGCACAGAATTTGACTGTGAGCTTTGACTTCATCCCCGTCAAGCTCGATTATTGTGTCTGCGCTGTCAAAGAAGCATGGGTCCCGGATGGCTCGCTCCATGTCCAAATTCATTGTCAGCTTGGGCTGGAACATAATTCTCGTCGCTTCCTCCAGGTCTTTCAATTCCAACTGTGAAGCCAATTTTACCACTTCGGTACGGACTTGACGATACAACTGCGCGTCCCGTGTGTTGTAGCGCATTTTCATCCACTGATCAGTGTAGATGAACAAAACCAGGTTGAAAATCGACAAGAAACTCAGATCCTGGAACTGGATCTGAGTTTGCCCGTCCCTGTCGTACTCGACAGC
Organism: Malbranchea cinnamomea; assembly: GCA_900128795.2. Classification (NCBI taxonomy): domain Eukaryota; kingdom Fungi; phylum Ascomycota; class Eurotiomycetes; order Onygenales; family Malbrancheaceae; genus Malbranchea; species Malbranchea cinnamomea. Next base: position 93,435 of record FQSS02000783.1, on the reverse strand, counting down.
CATGAAGTCAGGAACAGAGTAATAATAAGACTTTCGGAATTGACTTAATGCACGACGAATGTGAGGACTTCTGGCAGCGATCATAAACTCGTGAACCGGTAGACGAACATCGGATGATGTTGTTGAAATCCACACAAATTCCCGGAACGCCCCGGATAAGGTTCGAGAACGTATATTGTCGCGTAGCACAGATTCGATGAACTGCGGTAGGTGGTTGCCATCGTGAGCAGTATTTTCACTTCTGTCGGAGTTGACGGTGTCTTCTGACAGAACATGGATTTCATATACGCTCTTCCGGTGAAGTACGTCTCTGATGGGTAGAAGCGGCCAGATATCATCCCAAAGAGACTGTTTGTCAACGATGATCTGCTCTTTTGTTACATCGCATGCTCTTTGAACGGCAGCATAAGCACCAAAGGCATTGCTTCTCACCGCAACCACCCTAGAAAGGCCTGGTATGCGGACGAATTTGTAGTCCTTGGACCACCGGTCTCCAGTCTCGCTGGAGCCTGTGGTTTTGAGTTTTGCGCGCTTCTCCTTCCGCCAAGCGGAACCCGATTCAGTGCAAATGATGATAGAGCCGTCTTGTCCCACATCGACATCTCGAACAGCCATGTGCGATTTTTTGATAGACCAGACACGCGAGGGTTGAGGTAACGAGTTACGGATTTTGGCTGGATTGGTTGTCGACGCTGCAGTTGAGTTCGTGTCGGCTTTCTTGTTGACGTTGACGGTGTACACTTCTCCAAAGCTTGACATGGCACAGATGGTGTTGCCGCCTGATGTTACCTTCGTGATACAGTTGACAGACGTGCCGTAGCGCGTCGTCATGAAGCTGCCTCTCAGGAAATCCGAGGAGCTGTCGAGTGGAAACATGAGTTTCGAGTAGCCGTAGTGGGTGAATACCCACACTTCGTGGTTCTCAAGAAGACAAGTTGTAGCACGATCGATTGCGGCTACCATCGCGATCGGGGACGTGAAGAGCGATGCTCCGACCTTTCTTGGTATGACCTGTACTTCAAGAGATCGTGCATCGGAATCGATCAAACCCAGTTGGCCTTCGTTCTTGCCAAAGGTGTACACGCCAGTCGACGTGAAGACAACGGAGTGGATGGCAGAAGCAGCTGCCCCCACGATAAACTCCTTTTTCAAAGGATTGAAGATCTGTCTCGGGGTTGTCTGTATGGGCGTGTCGTTTTTATTATTGCTCTTGGGAAGCGTATAACCCAGCTGGCCATACTTGTTGCTTCCCCACGTGAACACCTCGCCTTCCTGCGAAACCGCAATCGAATGATCTTGCCCGAGAGCAAGAGCAACAATCTTCTTTTTTGCAAGACCGCCCGCCTGGATGCAGACAAAATTGAAGCGTGTTGATTCGTCCCCGGTGCCCAGCCTGCCTCCGGGGCCAAACCCACACATGAAAAGGTTGGACTCTGCATCATTGGTAAGTATCCCGGTGTGCAATTTTGACATGACGACATCTCGACAGATCACAGGTTGGGTCCGCACAAGAACTGGGATGTCAGCAACGTCATCAGACTCTGATTCAGCAATTGCGGTAGACCCTCTCCCCTTCTCTCGCACGGTTGCATGCTCGTGGTGCAGCCTCTTGAGCACACCGTCGGGGCGAGTGAGAACAACCCGCTCAGGAAATTGGCGGTCGTCTTCATCTCCCAAGCCAAGCGTTAGATTCTTGTTACTCCCAAAGGTGAAGATTTCATCGCCCATCAGATTCACCTGTGCCTTCACAGCGGTGGGTTTCTCGTCCAGGCCGGCCACTTCTTCATCTGAAGTTGCGGACGACGAGTCCTCGGACATCAGCCTGTATTCTTCAGCAGACATTTTATGGATATCCCTCGGTATCACGGTGGAGTTGAACACGTCGAATGGGCTGTTCCCTTCCCAATCTTTGATCTTGATCAACCCTCCGGAAGGGTGATGGCTACCGCCAGGCGTGCTGAAGTCAGTCGCATCCCTAATATCTCTAACCATCAACGCATGCGCAATGGCGACGTTTCCAGCGTATAGAGCACGGTGCAGCGCTGTCCATCCGCTCTCCAGGTCTTGTGCGTAGATATCGACAAAGGGAATGGCTAGGAGTGCCGTCGCAAACTCATATGCCGACTCCTTCTGTGAAGACGCAACAAGATGGAGCAAGGTGCGTCCATACCGATCCTTTGAGTTGACATCGGCCCTTGTCAATGACGGCACATGTAGGAACTTTTCTGGTTGCGGGGAGCCCGGAGAGACGCTGAGAAACTTGCGAGTTTTGGGAGAATTGCTGGTGAGAGATGATCTTAGGACGGCTCCGGAGCTTCCGAACTTCTGAGTACTCGCATTTCCTCCGGCCTTGGTGGAGTTGGTGGCAGCTGCCAGAAAGCGCTTGAAGCTCTCGACATCATCCTGGAGAAAATATTGCCAGAGTTTGCAACTCATGTGCCGCTAAGCGTGTGCGGTGGACGAACCCCCTTGTCTATTCCCCGAGCAAGGCCCTTGCGGTGACACCACGGTCACGGATTGCGCAAGGGTCTTCTTCTGGGAATAGGTGGGTTCAAGAGGAGATGGAGGGAATGGGTTCGTAGAGTGACGGAACAAGGCTCAGCAACAAGGCAAACGTGGACTATCTTTTTTTTTCTTCGATTCCTATGACGAGGAGACCGTAGCACACGGTTCAGGGGACTGAAAAGAAACGTCAGCAGGTTCAGAGCGTCAGTGACTCAACGACAGCGCATTTGGGATTTGTGATACCTCGGGTTGACACCACAGAGATCGCTTCACTGATATAGGGCTAGATGCGCGAGTGATTCGGGCGACCACGACAGGGAGCTAACGAGGACGTTCGACTACGACAGAGGGGCAAGCAAGGGCAGTCGATAATATAGTATCGCAGTCGGCGTCGGCGTCGAGGGGTGAAAGTGCACTTCTGGTTCTCCCGGAGTGGCAGGACAGGAAGCAGGGCCTGGCACAGCCAATCAGAGGTCACAGACCCCTCATGAGGCAAGATAAGAGGTCGAGGGCAGTCATCATCATCATCATCATCCATCGTCACTCACAATTTAGTAATCCTAGTAGTCGTACTAAATTACATAGTAGTAGTAACATCCAGCATGATTCACCACCTACAAATCCTAGTTAATGGGGTTTTCTGTGATAGTATTCTGGAGGCCCATTTCTGCCCTGGCATTGTCTCAGGTTCTGTGCCGAATGCGGCTAGTAGTGCGTAGGACATTAGTACTCGGAGTATATATCTGTCAGGTTACTTGAACCCTCTGAGCCATGTGAGATGGCTGGCTCTGATTCGGCAACCCTCCTGTTCTTGAGTTGTAGATCGGGAAATCAATTTTTTTTTTTAAAATTTCCAAACTAAAGAGAGTTGATTCGTTCTGGGATGTGGACAGCGAAAAACTATTAGGAGTAGCAAGTAGGTAGGACTAGTGTGTAGTGCCATTGAATCAAGTCGGCAATAATTCTCAAGACAGTGAGCGGGAACCCCTCTGTAACAAGAAATGAACACATTTCCTTTCGGCAGCTATCCGATATACAAGATCCTACCTAGTCACTCCACGATGTGGCCGACATCCCTCAACCATTCGTGGAAAGTTGAGGTGCAAGATCCTCCCGTGTCTCGTGGATCAGAGCTCTATTTTGTTGATCCATCTGCCAGCCTGCTGCGATACTCCTCTCTGACGCTGTATGAACTTTCCACAGACAGTGTACATCAACGGGTTCGCAGTCACACCTTCCTCAAACAACGCAAACTTGCACGGACGAGAGATACGCGGAAGCCAGCACCGGAGAGACCTAGAGAAAGGCAATCGGTTCACAGACCTCTCGGAATGTCCATGGTGTCGGGCGCATCTTCGGGATTATTGGGGGAGAGAGTTGCTCATGCGCACAGCGCACTAGCCTGAGCCGGAACTGAAAAGCAGACTGGCCCACAGCGGACCCATGAACCCTGATGGGGTGATTAATCTCAAGGACAGAAGTAAAAGCACCACGTTGCTGGCTGTTCAGGGTTCCATCTGGCGCCAAACATGGGGATCCAAGTCTCCTGGGCGTAAGTTAAGAGATGGTGGATGGACAGGAACAGACTTTCATGTATGAGAACGGCAGAGTACCAAGGGAAGAGACGGGGATGAGAAGCCGGGTTTCAGTGAGGGAATGGAGTGCCCTGCGCTGCGAGCTGGTGTAACCTGTTTTTCATGACACACCGCTTCGAGAACCCGGGTGGTGGCGGAGAAGAGCGAGGCAGCCAGTCCGAGCAGCGGATGGTGCTCCGCTGGAAGCGCGTGTGGTTTCACGCAGGCGGCAGGGAATGCTGGTCGTATGTCTGTACTCTGTCAATTATATTATCTTCTTTTGGCAGCAATGTTTTGGGATGAAGGTTCTTTGCTGCGTGATGGATCTGATTCTCTGTTATTTTATGCGATACGTCACATGTAATGTTGTGAACGGAGACAGGAAAGATGGACTGAAGGGCACAACGACGACAACCCCTTCCGTCAGAACGAACAACTTTGTCGTGTCAACCGTGCAAACCGCATTGCTCGGTATGTAAGGTTACGATACAGTACCAACGGCGGACGCGGGTGATAAATCACGCTCGCACCAGCCCATAGTGCGAGCCTAATTTAGTGCCAAGAACACCCGGAAGCCCGGTCCACAGGATCTTGGTCTTATCTGGGCCCTGTGATTGGCAGCCGGCAGTTCGAGATGTGCTCTTGCCAGTTCTCCGGCACATGCAAGACAACCAACGGGACCGTATTGGTATGGTATTTTCGGTCGAGCTCCAGGTACACGATTCAGCATTCTTATTTTTTTATTTTTTCTGTTGTGCAAGCTGTCCCTGGGGACAGGCGGAGAGGGTGGACGAAACACCGCCCACTTGCAGGGTGCTCGCCTTGTTGCGTGCTCAGAGGACACTGTCGAGTGATCGGGGAATCGCGACATGGGGCAAGGAGGCGGACGCCATCTTGGGGTGGTGAGGAGGCCTGGTTCCACTTGACCAGCCGTTCCAGAGGCATCGAGTCACCTGGTATGCGTCACAGAAGGTCTGCCCCGGCTGGCACCTGGTTGGGACAAGCTCCCATTGGGAGCTGCGGCGCCCAAGCTTCCCTCTGGCAACGGCTCTTGTCCCATTGTTCTCTCGTTTCCCTCCCCGAGGAAGAAATCTGGACCTTCTCTTTTCTTGCTGACTTCTGTCTTCTCTCCTGCTGGTGTCAAGTCGCCATTTGCAGTTGTTCTTCAGCAGTTCAGTCAATCCATCGCCAACTACGAGCTTCTCCAAAACATCATCCATCCTGCAACACCGCCGCTCCTCGACCACCCTTGATGGTGATCTCATCGATGCTCTCAACCTCCTTGTCCGTCTGTTGTGACTGGTGTGAGAAACTCATCCAAGTTCTCGCTTCCATCGTCCATATCTGACCTCTAAAAAATACTCCTCTCTCGGTGCTGTTGCCTGACTCTTCTGCACGACGGAATGTCCCGTGAGGACCACTGAAGCACTGCCATTCAACGCTCTGCAGACCTTTTATCATTGTCGCCATTTTATCGCCTCAGGCCTCTCTCTCTCTCTATCCCTCTCCCTCTCTCCCTCCCCCCTCCCTCCTCTCCTTTTTCCTGTTAGCATGGCTCGCTTCACAACCGTTGACCACGGATTTTCCATACCTCCTGCCTGAAGAAGGATCCCCTCTTCATTCTCGACCGCTTCATCCCCCCCACAAAAAAAAAAGGCTCGGGAGTAGGCGTGTGTTATCGATCGCCATCCACACGAGAGATAACCGACGCAGCAGGTGCCTCCGTTGTCCTCTCCTTTCCCTTTTCGTTTTCCCTGTCCACAGAATCCGACGTCGACCATGCATCAGCTCCCACGGCAGCCCCCCAGGAGCGCCTCGGCGGCCAACTCGCCCCGAACGAACCCGTTATTGCCCAACAATCCCAGACAAGAGGATGCCTCCGCGTTAACGTCCCAGTCGCCAGGTGAATACATGAAAGGGCTGGGGATTGACAAGACTGCGGGCTCTCCAACCAGTGATGGCCCTTCCCCGGACTCCCTGGCCAAACTTAACCAGATTGTTCAGGTATGGCTACAAGATCCGCTCCCTCGCAATGTCCGTTGGCCAAGTCAACGATGCTAAAACCAGAATTTGTGACATAGAACTATTTCACCAAGGCTGCGTTGATCATACTGCATACCCGGGTGGACCTTCCACCAGTATACACGAGAGACACAAATGTCCGCCGGGTTAACAAGTGGGTACGTTTATGGACCTTTCATCACTGTTTTGAAACAGACGGCTGACGGTTGTGAAACTTCTGGCCTCCAGTTCAACGTTGAACTCGACGAGACAGACGTCCTCAGAGAAGATCTGACCCCCTGGCGGACCTGCCATTTCCTCGACAGCCGACCCCCAGTCCTGATCATCGAGACATATCTTGACACCAGACAGTTGACGAACAGCCAGAGCTTGGTGATACTCGATGATTCAGGCAAACGATACGACGTTTTAGACGCCCTCTCCGCTCTACCATCCCGCTCCTCTAAGCGCAGCAGTCGTGACGTCGTTTTGGAGAGATGGCGGATCGAACTAGGAGGCTCCGTTGGAGAACTTCCCCCGGATCTGAACAATCAGCTGCCCGGTATCTACAAGAGAAGCATCGTCCTCTTCAGGTCACTGTGGACGTACACCAAGTTCTTGCCAGCATGGGCGTTCTCGAAGCATCGCTCAAAAGCTCGTCTCAATCCTGCCCTGACTCCTCGATACAGGATTTTCCCGGAGAATGGAGATGATACTCCAGTCCCAGACAGTTTGACCGCTTCTCTCTACCCAGGGGAGGAGAACCCTGCTGAGACGTATACGTTCGGGGAAACGGGCTCCCCTGCTGGATCTTTTTCGGTGACGGTGACTTACCGAACAAATTGCGAGTTTCGGGTTGACGATTCGGAAGCCTTATTGAGCTCCCTCTTCATGGGCGCGGATGACAATTTTTTTAAACCATCGCTTCCTTCACAGGACACTGCACGCCTTGGTGGACACGAGGTCGGTTCTATGCCTGTTGATCGGCGAGATGACAGTTATCCCGACCGCGGCCAAGCCTATGGGAGCCTGTCGACTTTCCATCAAGTCGGCCCTGCGACGGGTGCTAGCCCCATCTCGGCTCTCCGGGCTGCCAGAGACCGGGAAGGTAGCTCTCCAAGCTCCCCACAACCTGTCTACGGCCAAGCCGCTCGTGTTGCTATGCGTTCTGGAGAAGGAAATGGGCATCAGAGAAGATCATCGCTGTCCAGACCAGCTTTCAAGGCTCCTCCACTATCTGCATCACCCTCTCTTGCCGATCATCCAACTGTTTCCCATACGCGAAATCAATCGACGCCTGTGAAACTCCTGAGTGATGACAAACGGATGCCTCCGCCATCAGCTATCACTTCTGCTCCTCGAAGACAAAATCAAATTCCATCAGAGAATGCGATCGCATCATCCACATCAGCGTCACCTCGGCCTGCTCCAATCTCCAAGTACAGTAGCTCCTTTAGCCATCGGAGAGGACGGCTATCGTCTGGCGGAGTGAGCAAACCCGACGAGGATAATAACTCAAGCGGCAAAGTGAGCGTCAGCTCTTCGACTGCACAGCCAAGCTCCGGCATTCTGGCGGAAGCTGGAGGCTCTAGTTCGTGGCATGCCGACGAGGAGGATCTTTCTGAATTTCTCAAAGTTCTCGACTTGAAAAAGGACTTGTTTTCGCCTGCGGGTTCTCCGACCCTCGATACAAACACGAGACGGACGGCTGCAGCACTGAGTCGGTTCCACAAGATGAAGGACGTCAATGCAACCCTGACAGAATCAATGTCATCATCCATGATGCTTCACAAGTCCTCCACATCCTCCAGTAGACAGCTTGCCAACGTGCCCCCTATGATTGTCGGAACATCAATATCTACCGCTTCGTCGCCGGGAAAACCCATTTCTCCTCATACTCCTCATACCCCAGCCATTCCGTCTCGTCTCAGCGCCAACAGTATTATTGAATATACCCGCCCAGATACAAGGATCCAACCACGCCCCATTTCACAACAATCTCACGAATCCCCCCCTGAAGAGGCGTTGGGTGATGAGAGGACCGCGGAAGCGGCAGTCTCCAATGCGGGTGCAATTGACATCCCAACCTCTCCTCCCTTTATTCCAGTCTTTGGGTGTGCTGAGTCTGCCGCTCAGCGACGCCCTACCCGCGCACCAGAAGATGAGATCGGCGATTTCTTCTTCGGGGCTCGTGGTGTGAGTCTTGGGGCCGAAGAGCGCTCCCCTCTTAGCCTCAGTGCTCTGCTACGACAGCAAGAGCAGGCCAACGGCGGCCTGTCCTCGGAGCCACAACAACGGAGAGAGCCGCAGCAACCCACGGGAGATGACACCAATGCACCTCGTGGTTCCATTGAAAGCCAGAGCCGGCTCCCCTCGTCCGCCAGTCTGGCTTATCAGGCTCGATTCTCTCATTCACAAGGTCGAGGTTCCCTGAGTGGTCGTCCACCTTCCCGAGCATCAGTATCCAGCAGTCTAGGACGTGGCAACGTTCTGCCTTCGTATCTGAGAGATCGTGATCGTGATAGTGGGAACGAGAGCTCGGTTGAACCCCGCCGTCGCGCGACTCATCGGTTCAGCTTCAACCGTACCTTCGATGAAGACGAGCCTCTGCTCTTCGCAATGAGTGATTTTGCCACATCTAGGCGAAGTCTGGAAGAAGGCCGAAGAGAACACGCGACTGGTGGGGATTCCTCTGGCGGACCCCGGTCCAATCCTGATACCTAGGAAATTGAACGACGGAGAGGGAGCGTCTTGTTGCCAGTGTCGGCTATATCGATGGCAGTGACGCGCGACGACAATGATCATGAGACGAGTTATTTCAAAGACATTATGAGTAATGTGGTGGACCCCACCCCGGTCATTTGAGCGTCTATCTAACGCGGACTTCTCTGTCTCTTGATATTAGCTCTGTTACACAATAGTGGGGAGCTCTGATATTTGACTCGAAAACCCGTTTCTCCTACAGCCTAATTTTCAAAGTTGAACGATGAGGCCTCCAGAGCCGTGACGCGCCGTTTATGACTTACAGAATCTTCTCTGCGCCCACTTCCTTTTACTCATATCTATCTTTCAGGGGTTTCTTGCTTATACTTTCGCTAGTTATCCCTTGACGTTATGACTTGACGTTTAATGCTTTCCCAGTCTTATAATGGCATGATACCGGTGGATTGTCTATCCATTTTCTTTTACATTATTGCACATGGTTGCAGAGATGCACTGAGGCTTTCTAGTTGATTCGTGTCTGCTTCCATTCGCTATATTCTCCACGAGTACATGCTGTCATGGGTCTATCTATTTTTTTTTCTTTGCCTCTCTTGGATGAATTATTGTTGTTTGTTTGTGTCCTGATGCTTTGGGCCTCGATATCCCCTGGGTCAATTGACTGGTGCTGGAGGGTCAATGTCTTATAGTTTTTCCATTGCCTTTTTTTTCTTCTTCAGCCATCACCTACAGAGTGAGGTGGCGGCTAGCTCTTGAGTTTCCTTTTTCGCTTTTACAGGCTACCGTATTATTTCAATAGACTGGATTGAAATATATTAGGTAGATTTGGAATGCAGTAATTCTTATATGTTTGACTCTCATGGGGTGTCTTAGCCTTTTTGTCTGCTGAGGTCCGTCGGAGGTTCGATTGGCAACTGGACACTTAAGTGGGAATTTGAACGCTCGGACAGCTGGAATCTGGCTCTACGCAAGTCATGGCAGCCCCGATAGGCTTGCGCAGAGAAAGTTAATCTGTAGGCTCTAATATATATGGCATGCAATCTCTCCAGTAGTTACATCGCAGAGTGTCACCAGATGACCACGGGGTTCACTCTTGCACAGTTTGATCAGGATGGTCCATCAAGACCTTTCCATTCACAGCTTAGAGGAGGCAATAATCGCATCAGCTACGAACCCTCGTCTCGACGCCTCTCTCCAGGACACGATCAGCGGACCCTCATCCCCGTATACCGGATCCTGCGTGGGCATTTCGACACTGGCGATCTCCTTCCTCACGCTGGCGTGATCAATCGGTTTCTTGCCGAACTCATTGCGCCATTTTGGCGCTCCCTGTGTATTTTGGAAAGGAAGAAAAGAAAAGAAAAAGTGTTAGAGACTGGTCAGGCGGTAGCAGTGTGATACAACGAGCATCTTTTTAGTACTAGCCAGGGACGGCGACATGGGCCAACCGCCTTCCACTTACTTCCACAGTAGTACTACTTACTACTAGTGGCAGTGGTGGCCTTTATCAAGTCCTTTATCTCTTAACATACCTTGGGATACACGCCCACATACCGGTAGTTCCCCCGGCTGTTGGAGCAGCAATGCGTCGTCCCTGCAGGAATGACAATGACATCACCTGCAGAGACGGGAATCAAGACGCCGCCCTTGTCATCCTTTTCTCCACGGCCGATTATCAGCGTCGAGGAGCCCTGGAATATGCCTGGGATACAGTGTGGATGTAAGTTAAACTGTGCCACAGCGCGGCACGGCACAGCAGAGAAACGGCACGCTAATATTCCATGCCCCCCAAAAAAAAGGGATCCGTACATACCGTAGCATTCGTGCGTGTTTGGGTGGAAGTGGTATGTCGGGATATGGCCAAAGACGCCCTTGACGCGAATTCAAGTCGTTCCGGTCAGTTTGATCTGAGCCCTCCTCTGGAAATAGGAGTACTATATATGTAGTAGGTAGGCTACTACACAGTACTTCTAGCAGAATGTAGACATTTCGTATGTAGTAGTACTAAGTGTAGTATAGCATGGAGTTATGTAGTAGCTGAAAATCGAGATAGAGTATACAAACCCTTTTCTCCCAATCTTTTCCTGCCAGAAACGCTGACGTAGACTCTTCGCTGTATGGTTTTGGGAGAACATTGCGGTATAGAAGCACTGGTAGTGGACTGTTGGGCGAGTGGACCGTCGGGCGCAGGTAGAATTTCTCAACGGCGTGCGGGGACGGTGGCATTGTAGTAGATTCTGAAACGTTGGTGGTATGACACCTCGATCTTCTTTTGGGGAATTCCTTCGAATCTATGCCGATATCTAGTCGCGGGTTTGTACAGTAGTAGTCCTGCCTTGGGATCATGATGAATCTTCAAAGACTGAAATGCGGGGGAATTGTGGGGAAGCGACGAAGACCGTGCGGGGTCCAGTAAGGAGAAGCTGCAAAGCTGCACCTCAAGTCGAACTCGGAGTCTTTTTTTTCCGGCAATGTCAATGGTGGTGGGGGTGGTAGTTGTGGTAGTAGCAGTACGGTTTTTAGCACAAGCATCAAATGCCCTGATCCTTATGTGCAGCAGGGGTGTTCTGGAGTCCTGAGATCCTAACCCTTAACTACATGTATGTACTATGTAGTAGTACATCGTGCTTACAGGAGCACACCTATAAGTTAACTGCAAGGGACGCTGCCCAGTAGCACCCTGAACCCCAACCCCTGATTCAATGGCACCTTTTTAGGCCGCCCTGCGACCCTGAAGGTGATCTGTGCTGGGCTTCCAAGGTCAGGAAGCAAGTGTATGTCCTGCCTCCCTTGCAATATGGAGGCCTTGGTACCTCTTGTTCTCCCCCGATGAGTGTTGACTTGGTTCTTGATTGCCCATGCCCCCCTGGCATTGAAAACTGCACTGGAGCTTCTCGGCTACAAGGAGACTCACCACATGACCACCTCCGTCATTGAAGCTGATGATCTCGAGCAGAGCAAGGGCTGGCTGAAGGCATTGCGTGCAAAGTATGGTGGTGAAGGCACGTTCGAGAAGGAGGACTGGGACAAGCTGCTCAGAAACTGTCAAGTATGTGGCATGAGCCTTTTCCCCCGTTACCTTGCTTCAGTACATATGCAGTCAGAGGGCCAGGAATACATAGTACCATACTACAAGGGCAAGCTAAAGACACGGCGCCGTTTCCTTGCAATTCAGGCAGTCTCAGATTTCCCGAGCGCAGCATTCTTTCCTGAACTCCTCAAGGTGTATCCTGATGTCAAAGTGGTCCTGAATACCAGAGACATCGACACATGGCATGTGTACGTACATGATGTTGATCGGTACACATGCTCCTCCGTGCCTACTCTTAGCCATCTGTCCTAAGTCTACTTAGCTCCGTCATGCACACGATCGAGCCTGTCCAAACGATACATGTGCACGGAAAAAGGCAAACAAACCTTCGAGCATCTAGCAGACACGGATTCCGTCAGGCACAAGATGTACGCGATGGCAATGAAGCTGTGGGACTGTTTCTGGGATGGAGACTTCGAGAACGGCAAGCGCAAAATTTCGCGAGCATCACGAGACGGCGCGTTGTCTGGTGTCCGAGGAAAACTTGCTCGAGTACAACGTGCAAGATGGCTGGGAGCCGCTGTGCAGATTCTTGGACGTCCCTGTCCCTGACGAGCTGTTTCCAAGGGTTGATGATACTGTGCAGTTCCTGGAGCAGGAGTGTGTGGCTGCCGTGATGCCAGAGTCGTTGCAGAATGAACACAGTTAAGACGACTGAAAGGGACGAGTTAGGAAGAAACTAAAGCCTCGGGCGGCCAAAACTCACCAGAAACAATCTACAAATGAAACTAGGGTGATGAGACGTGTCGACATACGGATGTGCGATGGAAGAGAGAAACAAACAGATGTGACTGGTATCATTTTGACATTTTAGTCATAGCTAGAGCTTATCAACAGTATTGGTGACTTCATCACACGGTATAGCTGACCGTTGAGAGATGTAATCGAGCTTAGCTGTCGAGCGCCCTGGCTGGGTATCACCTTGATGCAGTACAGTGGCCATCAGGGAAGAACCAATGCCTCTTCTCACTGCCATTGTTTTTGTGACTCAAACCATGACACTGTCTGGGTCACATTTGGCCGTCTGTTGCACAACCACAACATGCATCCTGCACTGAAGGTGTGCTATGTCAGACCAGTAAGGTTATAAAAAGATGGTCCTTGGTCTGACCAGAAAAAAACTGCAGGTGCACAGATTAGGCACTTGGCAGCTGTATAATACAGTCATCCGGATACTTTCAAAGTTAGCGAGAAGGCATGCAACTCAGGCACGTTGCGTTTCTGGCCATCTCATCTCGCACTGGCGACATTGTTCTGTGATGTATGACCCATCCAAACAGATCAGATAGATCACATCTTTCTAAAAGTGTTTCCCGATGCACTGCGTCGTTCTTTCTTCCGGTAATCTTCACCGACACCTTCGGTCTGCTCTGATGGTCTTGGCCGGGATTTCTGCTTAGGAGCAAAAGTAATCGACTTTTCTCCCACGGCGGTCCCAGTTTTCTTAGGCCGCTCCTTGACGGCCGCCCTTTGTACACGAGATCCGAATGAACGGTCGCGGGCTTGGCTGACTTTCGATGACGATGATATCTGCATTTGAGGTTGGGGACGCCCAGTTTTCTTGTAGGATGGTGTCGATATACGGTCCGAAGGTTTAGACTTGTCCTGGGTTTTGGCAGGACGTTCATCCTCGGAGGATGTCTCGTCCGCGGAACTGGACCCAGGAACTTCATCAATAGCTTCTTGCTCAACAGCGGTCAGCCCTCTTTCTGTTCTTTCGGTAGTGGTGTCTTTTGAGACGCTGCTAGGATTCAGGGCGGCAAACTCCTTGGATGTCTCATCCACAGCGAAATCCTCATCCTCGAACAATCTGGCGAAACGGCTATCGTTGAGCAAACCCTTCTTTTCAGGTTGAGCGTCAGCCATCTTTTCATCCCCTCCTTGAGCCAAGACACGTTGGGCCAGTCTTCGCTCATTCTTCTCCTCCCTTTCAAGCAACTTCTCTGCAAGTTTCTTGTTGACCTTCGCAGTAATCTTCTTCTTTCCACGGATACGACTCTCTCTTTCTTTATCGATCTTTTCTTTGACGCGCTTAGCTCTTTCTTCTTCCCAGATGAACGGGTTCGTAATAAGGCGGGCCTCCTCGTATAACCGTTGAGCAACGAAGTAACCATGCATATATGGTCGTAGGAGAGTAGTCCGCCCAATAAGATGGTCTAAATTCAAGGCCCTCAACTGAGGAACAGTCAAGAACTTGTAATTGTCGTAAACAGCACCAGATTGGCCAGCGTTGAAGGCCATCGGGTCATTTGGATCCTCCGCCATCTCTTCCACCAGATTGTCCAAAAAGGCACACCATTTCGGCGCCGGGCCCAATTGAGGAATGAAGAATGCGTGCTGCTGCTTTCCCTCGTTTGCTGTTAAAATCATGCCACTGTCTTTGCACCAGGCAACGCAATTTATGTCAACTGTCGGCTCGACAGACGTCCAAGGTTTGCCGTCGCGCGCATCCCAGATCTTGATGATACGTTTGTCCGATGAGAGAATCTTCGGTTCCGAGATTTGTTGGCGAGAGAACGTAGAAGGAGTAAGAAAGTTTATTGTGTGAATCGGGTATCCGTAGCCTTGGTCTTTTTTGAGTAGCGGCGTGGGAGATCGCAAATCAAAGAGGTGTATGATGCCCTGAGATGAACCGGTGGCCAGAGTCAAACCTGACCTATGGAACTCCAGCGCGGTTATCTCTGATTTTCCTGTTCCAATCTGAGTTTCCACAGGAGGCGTTAGAATGGCTGCCCTGGCTTTTGCCCGAGAGTCCCAGAGCTCTACGGTCCCGATTGACGTCCCAAAGGCCAAAAGGTTGTGACTTTCTTCAGCAACGGCACCAACGTTGACGCTTCCTGTGTTGATACCTCCCTGGAGCGCTCCTCCGCCTACGGTCGTGTAATCATCTCCACCAACCTCCACCTCATAACTGCGCATGTACCGGCCTTGTTCCAGGTTCAGCCGAAATACTTCTCCCATTCCATCCTGATTAACGCCCACAGATGGAACAAGAGCTTCTGCTGATTGTCTATCGTATATCAGGTCGCGACCGTATCTCGGCAGCCTCAACCTATAGTGGCAACCCATTGGAGTATGGAATTCCAAAGAGCGGTCGGATTGAAGATGTATGGACTTCGTATAGTCAGAAGATAGTAATCGAAAAGTCGTGTTCAAAGCATCTGTATGACGGGCCCAGGAAAGTGATAAGTGAGGAAGGTAATGTGTATGAATTTGTGGTTTATACGTGCCTATTCAGCCAGACACACGGTTTGGTTAGTGATGCCATATCGCAGAGGACGCGTGCGCATAAAAACGCTGTAGCTAACCAGTACTCATCACCCATTGCCCGTCCTCACTGATTCGAATGCACTGGCTGGCCTCTTCAAATTCGAAATCTTGAAGGAGCTCGACTCGGTTTGCGTATTCTGGGTCCTTCTTTAAACTTCGCTTCCGCTTCCGTGCAAGCCATTCCGGCAATGGTCGCGCAGTCGATGCGCCCGAGATGGTATACACCGGGACTGCAGAGCTGTTGGTGAGCTTCATCTTGCAGAACGGTCCCCTTGAAGCCCTTCACCGCGATGGCTTGCGATGCACCTCGACCATGAAAAAAGTTGTTCGAGCAAAAAGACCCGCCAAGAAGTGCCCACGTGCGGAAGCTAGCTTTTTTTGGTAATAAGCTGAGAAACGGGTGCATGACTAAGCAGTTCATGAAGAAACATCCGCATATCTGAGATCAGACTCGAGACGTCGAAAGTGCCCGAATTCAGATGTTGACATCTAAAAGCTCAGGTTTTTGTATAAAATCCTTTATCATTACTACAGATACCTCCGACTATTGACTTTTTCTGTGAGATTTGATATCTTCGAAACTGAGGGTGTCACTTCCCTCGACGTCTGGAGACTCCAAATGATCACGAAGAGCTCGCGCGCATGTTCAATTTGGCGTGGAATGTGCTTTTCGCCACAGTGAAAGTTATTGTACCGTTTCATTTCCATCTGCGATGGAAATGTTTTGCCGTTTATTGAGAAGTGCCTTTATTTTGTTGCCACTATTGTTTCATGATTGGTGGCCCCTCGAGCCCAGGAAATGGGAGCAGGCATGGAGTTTCCAACTGGGACTATAACTAATTTCCACGTTATCGTATGCCTTCCCTTTGTCCCGGATAAATCCGACGGGTACTAGCATTCTGACCCTTCTAAATAGGATGACCTTACAAATCTGCACTGCAGACTCTACTGCACGAAGTCCTTGGCACCGTCGGTTCCAGGTGAACCGTACGGTCATCCCGGGAACCTTGAGTCGCCTGTTCTCACCTTGCGGAGCTTTGGATGGCTGGTATCCGCCATTCCCAATGCGTACGGAATTTGGGTCTTTTCTGAGGACCAAGATTTTCACGCATTGCGCTCTGTATGTGTTCCACCAGATGACCCGTCGCGCAACGTTGTCCATGTGGACGGGTTCGAATTTCACAGTATGGCCCATAGCAGCTCTCTTGATGTTTCACCTTCATTTATGCTAAAATTTGATATCAGACTGCATCTATGGAACTACATCCGTCAGCGACCTTGCGAAACGTTTCATGTCAGATCCCAACGCGGGTCTTTTGCAAACAGGAATTTTCCAGAGCCGAATACCGGAGGAGTTTGCTTACTCCCTGCCCGTTCAGAGCATGACGACTTTTGCCGTGCTTTATAGGTCATTCATCTCTGCAGTTGCGGGTCTGCTCATTCTACGTGCTACTCTCCGCTATGGAGCAATTCCGCTCGGTAAACGGACCCTCTTTACCGCGACTGATCCGGATGGGTATGAACGCACGCCTGATTATCCATTCCTTGGAGCCGTTTCTTTCCTTTCAACCTTAAACATTGATATTTCTTGTCGAGGAAAGCTTCTAGTTTCCTGGCGGCCGGTCCTTCAACCTGGCTTGGAGAGGCTCTCCCCAAATCCACCGTCCAGCGAACTTCGAACGTTGCCACAATTTGGTGAAGATATTTGGATTGCCCCTACTGGGACAGTTTGCCGATTTATATCGACTGTTGGGCCGCAGGCTCCTACAAACTCCCAAACTCGACTTTGGCGACGAGCTGTCCGTTCCTGGCTCCGGAAATACGGTCTCGACTGTGACGGTATAGATTCGGACATTTGGGTTGAGATAGAGTCGGTAAGCCCTTTTAATTCTCATGGAAGCGTTGAGAGCGAAAGTCGCACGTCCAGTCCTTTTAGTCGGACTTTATGGCCAGCAAAGTACTGCTTCAAAAGGACGAGAACAGAACCATTTCTTGCAGGAACCGAGTTTTTTGTGACAGAGGTCAACAGTCCACTACTTTTTGCGGAAAAATGGATGGCCGACTCCGTCTCCAGGAAAGCCTCAGCAGACCTGGGGGGCCAGGTACCAGTCAAGGGCAAGGCGGAAGAACCCCAGCCGAGGGCATCCTCACCACAAGCGAAAGCAAAGAATGATCTACTGGAGACTATTGAAAGTCTGGCTCGCACTATACACTTTCCAGATCTCACTATATCCAGTGCGGTATATCCTACTCCGCCAGGTGGAACCCTACCTCCTAGTGCTGGAGCAGTTGTAGCATCAGAGGGGCTTGATTCAATCGCAAGCGTACTAAGTACATCGCGAGATGACCAAACACCGTTTCCCGCCGAAGATATTACTTCAACTAGCCTCCGTAGAGACTCAGAGCCAGTTCTTGGGGACCTTGGTGTGCCCCCCTCTCAACTTGGAGTCGGATCTGGAATGTACGATACTGGGCCTGATGATCTGTTCGGAGACATGGATGGGGAGCTTGCAAGTAAAGAGATTACCGAAGCAGATTTCAACTTTTTCGATGAACCCGACTTTACGGGGGCCGAAGAAGATGTATCAGGCATGCAGCAACCCGCAATTGAAGGCGTCTCAGCTATGACTGCAGAGCAAGAGAGAGTCCAGGATGCGGTGAATGAAAAGGTGACGTCTACGCCTAATCTTCTCAAAGCAGAGGACTCACGAGGCGAAAATCCAACTCCTGATCCGCACATTGCCAGTGGTCTTGGTGGCCAGCCAGAATTAATCAACGATAGTGTCAATTCGCCACCTGAACACGTTCAAGGCACCATTCAGGAAGCTGAAAGTCAGTCGACTAGCCCGCCTCTGAGCCCTTCTCGGGTGAGAGATATTCTGCTCGTTCAGGGACTTACGAGTTCTGATCACCATGAATCAACCAATGGTCCAATCTGGAAAAAACCGGGCCCAGAAGGCAGATACAACCATGTCCAGTTCAGCCCCACTGTCGGCTCCTCCGACCAAAAATACGAAGTTGCTGGAAGATTTTGGTTTAGCCCAAGCGAGCAGAAACCTGTCCGGGGGATAAAGCATCGAAACTATCCCGACACCATCCCGATTCTAGGCTTCCCGTCAAAAAAGGTTATGCTATCACAAGAGAAAACGGACTTAACTCTCTTGAACAGCATGAACAGCGTCCAACTCTCGCCGTCTAGCCCTTCTGATGATTCAAGCGACGATGAGAGCCAAGTTAGTGTTATGATTTCTGAAATCAGCTCCCCATCGTCTGGGCGTGACATTGAAAAGGGACAGCCAAGTTCTTCCGCCGACTCAGAGTCCGAAACTCCTAGCAGTGGCAGTGGGTCAATACCAAATCAATACACCTCTTTTCTGGGGAGCCTATTCTCACGATCCACGGACTGGTCACTGGCTGGTTACTTCTCGAGAAGACTATCCGACATTGCTCCCGTGCTTTCCCAAGTCGAAGAGCTTACTCAAGTGGCTCAATTAGTAGTTGATCAGATCACTCAGTCAAGCTTTTTGCACAACATCGACGTGGTGGACAGATTTATGGATGGCGAGAGCGTGTACACGCAGTATCCAGTGGTTGACACAGCGGAGCTGCTAGACAAGAGCAAAGCTCTGAACCTCAGGTCTCTTTTATCCGTAGACGATACGCCAACCCCAGCCGGGCAGCGGAAAGACGTCCCAGCTCAGGGAAGACAGACTACGACTGGTGGAATTTACAAGTTGAACCCTTCTCACATACGCATCCATCGGGGAGACAAATACCTAGAAACACTACCTCCAGCTGTGTCGTTCTGGGAGACTTTTGGACTAGAACCGTTACAGGGGCCAAAGGATGTCATTTCATACTGCATATATCCATCCACCACACAGGATTATGCGGATGCGTTCTTAGAACGGCTGGGTTCTACGTATTCAGGAGCTAACTTGGGACTACATTCCCGCCCAAGTACAGCAGACGGGTTGATTCCGTGGAGTCTTAGTTCGAATGAAGATCGAGATTACAAGTCGATCATGCATAGCTTGCAACACACCTGTGAGAATCTAGGTAGCTTCGAAACTCTCGATCCCTGATTCACCACGCTAGTCACTAACAATGCAACAGGGACGGACCTGTCCAACTTACCTCGCGGTGACGAAAACATAGTTGTTTATATTCTGAACCCATTTCCCTGTGGTGCTGCTCTAGGCGACATTTGCTCGGCATTTCTGCGGTTATTTCGCAAATACGTTGAGGACCCTTTCAAGAAACATCCCCGACAGTTTAACGAACTTGTGTTGCAGATTGTGCCTTTGCAGTTTGTTGCGGCGATCGACTCGTTGGTCGTCCCCGCTCAATCCGACTACATGCGGCTGGCGCTTGAAGTGTATTCACGATGTGCGCCAAAGGGTCGTGGTTCCGAGTGGACTGGATGCGCTCCCCCACTTGTCCTCGTTGAAATGGTCCCGCGAGCGATTCCGTTTAAGCTAACGTCGGACGGAGTGTCGCCGTTGGAAGACGGTCGATGTTTTCACATCGCATATTCGCACAGTCTCGACCGACGGTGGATCACGGCTGCTTGGACAGACAACACTGGTCAGTATCAGATGAACATGTCGTACTGTCTGCGCGAGAGAAGTTCAAATCTATCGAGGCCAATTGTGGAAGTACTCAGGGACATTTGGCGAGCAACCCAAGAAATTTCTGGTCTGTCTCATCGCCATTGGCGCGTGATGATAGCAAAGGATGAGCCCTTGGAGCGTGAGGAGATTGCAGGTACTATTATTCCATTATCATCTTAATATGCGGAGAGGGGATTCGCTGACACATAGGGGTAACAGCTTGGACAATGTTTGCCCAGAAGCAGAATCAAACGAAACAGGCCAAAGTAGAGTTGACTCTTCTTTACGTGAACACCACCCCGGGTCTTCTGCTCAGAGTCCCTCCCACTCAAACCCAACTCAATGCCTTTTCCCACCAAATTACTCAACCAACCCAGGGGAGCTCGACTCCCGTTTCCACTCCGAAGCCTGGAGTACCATCTCCCGACCCATCCTCCAACGCCTCAACTCCGCACCCCATCGCCAGCCACCACACTCCAATCGACCAACAGCCTCCTCAACAGCAGCAAGGAACACACCTACAACCTAATTTTCACCAGTATCAGCAACACCCACAGCATCCATCCCCAGACTCTGACCCGGACCCAACTCTCCTTGTGGACAAGACCGACGAAACATGGGCCATCACGCTCTCCCACCGCCTCAACACGTCACCCTCTCTCAGCACCTATCGCCCCGCCCAAGCAAGCGGCTACCTGCTCCGTCGCCGTGGGATCAGCGACACAGACGGTCTCGCGTCTCTTGCTGTGAACGTAATATATACCCAAGCCCGTCTGCCTGCTGACGTCGTCCTCAAGGATATTCTGCGCATGTATCGGGACCTCGCGACGTTGTCACGCACGCGAGGGATTGCCCATGCGCAGGGAAGCTGTCCCCTTCCTTGGCATATTGCTACAGCGGTAAAGGGACAGGAGGCGTTGAGCTATATTTTATAAATCCGTCCAATTCTTCTCTCTTTTAAAGCTCCGATGAGGTCTTGTTTTTTGCTTGTCTATTTTCAGGCGTTGCTCTCTATGCTGGTCTTTGGAGACATGTTTTCTTAGTTTCGTTCGAATAAGCACACTCGAATAGCTACATATACACGCGCTTATCTTATAAAGATATCATACCCCCAGAAAGAGTTAGTTGATTATGAAATTCTCAGGATTTTCTCCATATTCCTGTTCTGTTGCATCTGTAGATCCCAGGTTTAGTTTCTGGGACGTATTTTGCAAGTTCTTCACTATAGTCGGTGGATGTGTAGCTCCCACTCCAATCACCGATGGAATCATGTATCTGGAAGGGATTGCTTCTCTTTAGTTTTTCTCCCAACACGAGTGCTACGACGGCTTTTCATCGGGGGTCGTTAGGCGCTACCCAAATAGAGTAGCACGCGCTCTGATATCCAGGGCTTGTACTGACTCATGTAACAACCGGTCAGGAGACTTCATATGGATGCGCGTTGCGTATAAGGTGAGGTTCAAATAAAAAAAATAAAAATTAAAAAAAAAAANNNNAAATCTGCATTGGCTTGTTCCGGCAGTTGAAAAAAACATAGGAAAGGCGGCGTCATCGCTGACCTCTCCTACGTTGGCAAGTGGCCATCTTCAGCTGGCATCACTGACCTATCCCTTGGGGCTCTGCAAGTCAGAGGCAAGAAGATACTGATGCCCTAGGTTAACAGTACACAGTACAGAGAGCATCTTCCTTGGGGAGACTGTCTTACGCCGGTGAGCGGCAAAGAGTGCAAGCGTGTTCCCCGGGGTTGAAGCAAGGACACAGGCTTTGGCCGAATCCGCCTTGGCTGATGCTCATGACCTTGCACGACAATAAGCAGCGCGAATGGAGACTCACAGTTCCGGAAAGTTTCGAATGAAAGCACAATGACCCGAAGAACGCGCACCTTCACTTCTCAGATACTGCGTACCTGTCACAAAGACATACGTATCAGACATCAGAGCACAGGTTAAGCGCGAAGGGCAGAAACAAAAGAGTTTGACATCGAACCAAAAAAAAATTATCCCATACATACTCCAAATCACATCCACTCAAAGGCTCACTTGTATATTTAGCGACGCGTAGGAGTCCAGATTCGGCATAGGGCAAGAGTAAGTGAGGCCTGGCGTCTGTCGTTCCCAAACAACCGCGACAGACGCGTTTTGTGAGGTGTGTATTCTAGGCAGTTCCATCCTTGCGATTGGACCCGTATGGCGGATGATGCGAAGAGCTTGGGGAACCAATAGATGGAGTTCAGCCGGTATTGTGTACGTGAGATCGTACTCTTCATGCAAGCTGAAGCAGGGTGACAGACAGACGTCGATGACGTTGGAAATTCCCCCTCCCCCGGGCCTTCCATCGGAGAGAAAACGCTACTCCCTTTCACCTCACCAGCAGATGCACCGGCGGCTGCCGAGACAAGGGAGGTTTTATTGGAGACGGGATTTTTCGGCCGCGTTGACATCATGCAGAAGTCCCATCGTTCGGGCTAGCAGGCCCTTGTTAGGCTGGACATGCTCGTAGCTCTGATCGGAATCAGTGGCTAGAGCATTCCATGGTACTAAGTAACTACTATACTACGAGTAAGCATTATTATTGAAGACATCACGACACTCAAGGAAGGGGAACCAAGATGCCTCTCTCCGCGGCAGAGCCTCAGGCATGACAGGGCGCGGGCGGGGGGGGGTGGAGCTGTGGCTGGTGACCCCGCAGTGCTGCGCCATTGGCCCGTAGCGTCAGGAGTTATAGCCACGCCAAGAATCCTGTGGCTGGTGGGGGCCGAGTGGCTCCGCGAGTGCGTGGGCGGACCGCTGTCAGGCCGTGGCAGTAGCATCGCCTCTTCTCTCTCTCCCCCGCGTGACAACAAAGAAGGCTTGACTCATCGTCATGCTTTGGCGTCGTCACCGCCACCTCTCGCTTCTCACAGGCGGTCAATTCCAGGTGACATTATTATTATTTCCTCGGTTCTGCAGCGGAGCTCGGCTGCCTATCAGTCTCTGCGGCGTCCTCCCAATCCCGTCAAACGAGTTTCTTTGCCATGTGCACACACTGCAGTACCGGTATTCTCTGATGGTCATCTGAGCATCTCCCTGCGTGTGTTTGGACAATTAACGCGCTTTTTTCCGCCCAAAGCGTTGATTCCTTGACGGACTCCTCCGCCTGGGTTCGTTCCCATCATGACAGAGTTCGCAAGTTGGTTCGCACCAGCCACACGCTAATATTCCCGTGGTTGATTGGCCTGTCGAGGCTGTTCACATCCCCTGTCTCGTGCTAAAAAAGAAACTGCCACAACCCCCACGGTTGGTCAATGCGTTGATGGGCATGTCTGGCCAATACATGCCCTTCCTCCCCTTACGATCCAGATCGAGTCGTCACTGTTCTTTGGTATCTTATATAAATCATCTCCCCTCCCCTCCCCTTCTCCCTAATTGTTGGAAAACAATTATAATTATCACACTGTTGCACACACACACATATTCAAATCACTGTCGAGTCGAAGCACTACATACATACCTTCATACTACTATCGAATAGTACTGCATAGTACTACCTATATACTACTCCTACTAGTCGGCTTGGTCAGATTCCCTCGTTGCCCTGGCGCCATATTACAATCTCCCGGATAGTCGTCGACTACACCTTTCGCCTTTTCGTCAGCATAGAAGACCGTCACCATCGTCCTACCTGGACGTGCACTATCCCTCTAATACAATGCCGTCCCTTGTCCCACAACCAAGACAGGATCTGGGCCGACGGCCCTTGGTCCTGTCACGCCCTGCAGAGGACGACGAGCATTATGCAATGTGGCGCTATGCAAGCCATGCAACTCGCTGCTCACGCTGTGAACACCCCCTGGAGACATGGCGCCAAGGCGATGCTCTCTGCAGAAGAGGCATTCTCCATGCTCGAACGGTGACGCAGTATCTTTACTCTGAGAACGGCAAATTGTACTCCACCGTGGACCGCGACATGGGCCGCTGCATCCAAGTCCAACTCCCCCCAAGCTGTACGGTCGTTCGCGAACTGATGCTCGCAATGGAGCGTGGTCTTGCGGTTGACTCGCCCAAGTCAGCATCCACTGATCTTATCCTTCGGAGCACCAAAACCCAGGTACAGAATTATCACGAAAAGCAACCGCAATACAATGATGATTGGGATCCTATGCCAGTCCTCCCTTGCCGCACCAAGAAGAGACCGTCTGATGAGTGCCACTATTCACCTCGTGGCACGCTGTATGACGCCGATATGTCCCAAGCGCAGTCGAAAAATCATCACCTCCGCAAGCCCCAGCGCCGACTCACCTGGAAAGTGTGATGGATTTTATTTAATTGGAGTAACAAACAAGCTACCACACGTTTTACACTCAAAGGAACACCCCCGAGCACGACCCACTACTGAATCCCAATCCCTATGATCAGAGTCCTTATCTAGGTAGATTGCTCACTCAGGCCAACCTTGCCGGGAGCCCTTCCATGGCGCCGCAGAAGGGGGCAACTTCCAGGATGAGCAGTTCGTTCTCACTACCATGACGCTGGACGGGCCAGAAGTCCTTGAGAGAATATCCTCCCGCTCCCTGTTCTCTATAGCCTGGAGAGTCCTGGTATTACTTGCCTCATTATCACCCATGTGAGAGCTACCGGAGAGTTTCCACGGCATGATGGACCTCCCTCCCAGGGTTTCACAGCACCTGGGTCCTCAGACGCCAGAACCCTTATCAGATTAACACCATGCATGCGAAGAACCCAGGACTATGCATGCGTCCACTTCTCACGTCTTTTCCTATATTGTATTTCTCGAATATACGTTATCTGACTTTGATGACAACCCTGTAATTGACGATTAGACGTGTTCTGCCCTTTGGCATAAGCAAAACCGACGTGATGAATGTACATACCTGTCATTTGTGATATTAGCATCCTGAATGAAACCATCCCGCAGGAGAGACTAAAAGAACCATCCTGATTGGGCTTTCCAGTAAAAGCCAAGATTACCGATCTTCGCAGCGATAACATCGGGAGTCTGATGAATATCCATGCAAGGTCGCTGATCAATGTCTGCCTAAGCTAGCAGGTTTAGCCGTTGCTTCAATCTTTGACTTTGCCACAACGCGGCATTTCTGTCAGCAATTTTCCCTCGACATGCACCATCATCGAAGTGATGATATTTCAAGTATGATGGCCATGATAAAATCTAGGGGATCCTGAACCATCACGATGGACCTGCAACCCAAAGGAGGCCTTCGCAAGTCTGTAGTACTCTCGTAAAATCCACGGCCGGTCGTAAGAGTCACAAGCAAGTGTTCCTGTGTACAAGCAATTTCTTCGAGAGGGGCATGGGACGCCTTTCTTTCCCCTGCCCCTCCTCCATCTCTCCCCCTCGTTTTCTGTTTTCCGCCCCTCCTCTCCCCCGACATTGTCCTTCCCGCCTTTAGTACTTGCAGTACATGGTATTACTATTGCCCAATCAGGTTCTCGCAAACGCATTTTGCCTCTTGAGCCACCAAGCCTGCGCGTACTTTAGCTTCTTGGGGAGTACTACTACGAAATAGTCGGCCCTTTCCGACCTCGTCAGAGATGAGCCACTAGTACTAACCCAGTGCCCTTTGTTTCTTCAGAAGAACGTCACATCTGCCTGACTCGTAGTAGTACAACCCGGGCAGCCATTCGAGACTCGTGTGCGGAGTGCTACATGCGAGATGTAGATGACATACCAGTAGGAGTTAAGTGGTCATGGTAAGTAGCCAGCAGCGGCAAAGATCGATTTCACAAGTATCATCAGAAGTTGAACTTCAATTCAAGCTACAGAGGTCGCGGTTACTTTATCTAGTTAGACACTTGGTGTCAACACTAAGCCTAACACAACCTAGCGCATCTATGATCCACGTGATTTTCTTCAATTTCTCGAAAAGGCCTCCGATGAATGGTAGGAATAATACGAACTGTGCCGAAGAGAGCAGGAAACTCTCATTCCCCCAGTTCAGTTCCTCTTTCAGCTTGCAAACTGTCGAAGGAGATTGATCAATTCCACTCTTTACCTTTGAGCTGCTTCACGCGCGCCCCTCTGTCCACCGGGAGCCTTTCCTCTACCTCAACTCGCACCCCCTTGATTGAGATTGATAATACTACAGTAGTACGCTGCAGACATGGCAAAGAAGGGTAACGTCCCCATCCTAATCCCTACTATGATTGATCGGATAATCGTGCCTCTGGTCCTTTCCCTCCTGTTAGTAGCTTGAAGCTAAACCTCATTGCTTTTTTAAATCTACAGCCAAGTCCCGCACCATTGCCGTCCGGCTCATCAGCATGGCCAAAACGGGCTTCTACATGACCTTCCGGCGGCCGCGCACCAGCAGACCGCTCAGCATGCTCAAGTACGATCCGGTGGTGCGGAAGAAGGTGCTCTTCTTAGAGGCCAAACGTGGCAAATAAATGCTTAAAGCGGGTTTTGTGATTTTGGGTTGGAAAGAGGGAGGTAGTGCCTGAGAGCCGAAGTTGTGAGATGGTGGGATTTTTTTTTTCGTTGTTGCGAGACGAAACTCGGTCCTCGATTCAGTTTGTCTGCGGGAGAAGCAATCGCCAATTGAACGACTGTTTGCCTCCGGAGAACAATCATACCATTGCCGTTTGTCAACTGGGATCGTGGATCTTCCGCAGCTACGAATTGGCGGTTTGTTGTCGAGGGAGCGAATGTGATATACAAAGGGCGAACAGCAATGGGTTGGGGTCGATGAAGACATGCCTTGCTCAAGTCCCCTTACCAAAGAGATTTTGTACATTACGGGCTACATTTTGGCATTTGGGATGGCGTTTGTGAGGATAAATGATAATCTATTTCTCAACACTATCTCTTACTTCGCTTGTAGGTTTTCAGTCTTCAGATATCTTTCTTTCTACCATGCAGGGGAGGAATTATAGGTGAGGCAATCGCAACACGAATATTCGTGCTGTCATGCAACATATGCGAATACAATGATGGAGTTCCGAGAAATGAAATTTCCCAGTGAAAAATCTCAGACATGATTCTGCATCTCACAGTTTCTGAGATTCCTGGCTAAATCTTTCGCTATACCGGTTCCCTGTAAGCCTGAATGTGTTAGCAACTTCAAGCCAGTGTCCTAAAATAGCAATCCCACTTACCCTTAGTTTTCCGCCTTGTTTTGAAGCGAGTTTGGAATCCACCATTCTCCGCTGACGGGTCCATGGCTTGTGAGCTGCGTTTGCTACCAAGAGAAATCCCGGACCTTGTGGTAATTGGGCTCACTGGAATATCGAAATAGGATAACGATGTGCTAGACGGCGGTCTTTGCACGCTGGCCCGTCCAATTCTTTTTTCTTTCATAGGAGTGTGTAGTGCGGACAGTCCGCTTCTGGAAGGCGAAGGTATTGATGAATCCTTGAGTATTCCTCTTGGCCGAGTTTTGCGATTTTGATTCTGTGTGCTGCTCTGGGAACGATCCTGTGATAGTCCATTGTTGCGCTTTTCCTTCGCAATCAATTGAGGATCTGCACTATCCTTCTTATCTCCTTTCATAGGCTCATCATCAACAACGCAATCAGCCGCCTTTCGTTTCTGCGCTGAAAGGGCCCCAGAGATATTGATATTTAGATCACCTAGTGGGTGCGGATGCTCGGGAGTCCCTGCCAGTTCCGCGACATTGTTTGCTGTCGGGAAAAGAAGCTTAGGTCCAGCTCCCTGGTGAAGGCTCTGTTGGGAACACTGCAGTCGAGCAGTCTCCTTTGGAGGGAGAGGGAGTGATCTAGCCTTTTTATTGACTGTCTCCTTTTGTGCTGGTCTAGCCTGATTCTCAGTGACCTTGTCTGGTGAAGCTGGGAAGACACTGCTCAGATCCGTTAGTTGAGATAGGGGTGAGCTCAATCCCACGATACTTGGATCCCATTGCACTTGAGAAAATGGTCGAATGTCGATGTCGGATCTAGCAGCAGGTCTTTTCTGCTCTTTCTCTCCATTTCGGCCGCTTCCAGCCGCTGTTCTCTTCGGTGATGCTGACATGTTTCCTTGAATTCGATGCTGACGATAAACTATTTCCGTCGTTTGATATTCATGTTGATCCATTGTTTGCCTTTTGCGCGCTCCACTAGGAGGTGAAGGTTTTCCTTTGACGCGTGGAGTCTGGATCAATCTGACTTGACTGACGATATTTCTCAACTTTTTCTCGGCGCTATCCCAGCACCTACCCAGGGACTCCTCTGGGCCAACGAGGCCCAAATCTCCCAAAAGACCTTGGATCTTTGCTGGCCAGAATTCTGCCTCATGCAGTCGGCACTCGAGTCGGTCAAGGTCTTCTTCCCTGCTCCTGAGAGTTTCTTTGAGGACTGCGTTTTTCTCATTATGATGCTCGAGTGATTTAACCCGTTCCGTAAGTAGTAAAATACTTTTGTCTTTTTCCTGAAGGCGTTCTGTGGCTTCCACGCTTGCTTGCTGGATTTCTTTCACCTGCGTTTTCAGGGCCTCGACCTGTGCACATCGCTCAGCTACAGTTTGTTCAAGTTCAGCGGCTTGTTTTTTGCCCTCTTGGGCCTTTTCCATCTGCTCCTTCAAGACTGTGATCTGTTCATCCTTCTCCATGCACTCACGTTGGAGAAAATCAAACCTTTCCTGTAGAAGATCCATTTGGTTGTCACTGCTGACCGCACTCTGCGTTCGAGATAATTCCGATCTCAACTGCTCGTTTTCCGTTCGGGATCTGCTTATTTGCGTCAGCATGTCTTCTCGTTCCTTGGACCAAAGACCCTTCTCTTCTTCTAGGGCTGCAATTTTTGCACCCATCTCGGCAGCTTCTCTCAACTTCTCGATTTTCATCTCTTCAACTTCTCCTCGTAGTTTGGTCATCTTGAGAGAATCAGTATCGAGCAGATACGCTTCAGTTTTATGAACGACGTACCATGATTGATAATTCTTCACGAGTTTTGCTTGCATCCTCCTGGATACCCCGTCAGCAGTCCACGTACAAGTCGCTAGGATACAAGTGCATACTATAGAGCGTTTGGTTCTTTCCAGCTGCTCCTTGACCTTCTGGACTTCCCTTTCAGCCGACGCCTTTTCTCGCATCAACCTGTGCTGTTCTTGCTCGAACAAAGCCCGACTCTGATCTTTCGACTTCAAGCTCGCCCTTGCGAGCTCTTCTCTGACTTTTTGTTCAATTTTGCGAGCGTCTTCCTCGAGTTTCGCCTTCTCCGTTTGTAAAGTCGCAACGAGAACCTCCGAGTTTTCGAGACTCATTCTGGTGCTTGTTACCTCGGCTTCTAAAGACTGCAATTGTGCGTCTTTTGCCCGTAAATTTTCGGTCGCTTTTGCTAGAGCACATGACACCGCTTCAAGCTGTATCTGCATCTCAGACGTGACGTTCATGGTTCCATGCGACTGAGTTTCAAGCTCTTTTTTCAGTTCCACCATATCACTTTCAAGGCTACGTATCCGCTCCTTCAGCAACAATTCTCTTTCTCTTAGGTCGTCTCGGTCGGCATTGGATAGTGCCAGAGAGGACTCTGCACTGCTGAGCTTCTCCTGCAGACGTCCAATGAGCTCCCTGGCTTCGGCTAGTTGGTTTACAACGGTGGATGTAGAATCATTAGCTTGTTGGAGATCACGGAGCTTGGAAACCATCTCTTCCTTTGAGTCTTTTTGGTCAACACATAAGCGTTCAAAATTCTTGGTCACGATTTCACATTGAGCGGTCAATCTGTTCTCACATTAGCCTCCTATGCCCCTCGATACGCGTGAATTTTGACTGACTGTCGTTTGAGTTCTGTGATCAAGCCTTTAGTCTGATTCAATTGATCGGAGTTAGTTGCTCCCTTCTCGTTGACCTTCTTCAGCAACTCGGCACATGCGTCCACTAGAGGATTAAATTCTTTCGTTAGAGCCGCGAAGCAATCACGCGAGCAGCTGTCAATCTGTTTATAAATGTCATCAATCTTGGACATTGTTTCTTCCTGCTTTCTCTCAAGCGTTTCTCCCTGTCGAATATGCTTGCTAAATGAACTCTTAATAAAGCTTTCAAGAGTAGCAACGCGGCTTTTCTCCCGCGCAAGGGACTGCTCTCTATGAGCCAATTCGCTCCTTAATAAAGGAATTGACTGCTCCAAAGCTGCTGCATCATGTCGAATATCGCCAAGTTGCTGCTTCCGGTTGCTCCATTTCTGTTCCACGGTTTCGGTGGCGCTGCTTATGGCCTTGAGCTGCTCAAAAACGCGATCCTTTTCTTCATGCAGTGAGTGTTGTGTCATTTTAAGACGTTGTCCTTCGACTCGTAGGGATTCCTGATCGTCTCCTATAACCTTGATTAGGCTTCTCAATTTGCCAAACTTTGCCTTCCACCGTTCAATGAGACTGCGCTGGGAAGCCAACTCGGCCTGCTGTTTGTTAGAAAGTATCATTGCTTGTTTTACTTGCGCAGTCAATGCTCTGTTTTCCTCTCCTATTTTGTGTAGCCTCTCTTGCAGTTGTTCCCTCAAGGCCGCTGAAGCGGCTTCAGCCTCGTCCCTCCGTTTGAGCCTATGTATTAGCATGTAAAATAAATCTTCCTCTGAAGGTTGAAAAGTAAAAGCAGCGGTGACGCTGTTATTAGTGGGAATTTTGTTGGTACTTTTCCCGCTCAGGGGCCGTGGTTTTGTAACTCGAGAAGTCGGAGAGGCACAAACCGATTTAGGCTTTCCAGCAGAGCCCTTATTTGACTCTGGGGTGTGATGTCTGCTTCTCTGCGCCGGTGCTTGGATGCTAGGTGATCGAGCCTGAGATGGAGGTGTATGGCTCCGTCGACCATTCGGCTCCTACATTGTAGGACTCATAGTAAGCATCGTTCGGCACACGTCAAGAAACTGAAATTTGCCATTTATCCCTTCCCCCCCACCAAAACTTTTTTTTTTCTTTTTTATTTTTTATATACCATTATTTGGGGTCGTCTCGAACAAAATGTTGGAACTTTCGCTTTTTGAGGAACAGAGCGTCGTGACTTACCGGGATTTCTGGGACACTGTCTTCGCAGGGAACCCCCGAGAGCTGCATCAAGGGGTGAGAGCGCACCTTGGCAGATCCAATGCTGGCAGCAGGACAGTGTGTTCGGTTCTCGGATGTCCCAGCTTCAGTATCCGCTGCTGGGCACTCAGTGGAGGGCCGCGTCGCAAAAGAACTACTCGCCGTAGCGCTCTGCGATCCGTAGTGCGCCGGGAGCTCGTGTGGAGCAGTGGAAGTTGGACTGATTTTCTCGCGGTGGCTGCGCTGTGGCGGACCTTCAGGAGCGTCACTGGCAAGATCAGCCATGATGAAGTCATGAGAACCGTCCGGAAACAACTGGCTTACACCATATTCGATGACTGTATTGTCGTCTGTGAGTTATTTGCCGTGGATGGTGGGTGTTCAGACTGGGACTCGGTCGCTCCCTTTGCTTCGGGAGGACGAGGTTGCGGGCGACTGTTGAGCTTTGGCATCTGAAGCGCTGGTTTGGCGAAATGAAACCCTGCCATGTCAAGACCTGAGTTTGACGGACGGAGAATAAGAGCAGACGTGGGAGCCTCCCTGCTTGAGCGAGGTGCAATTGAAACAGCACACTGCTCGAGCACCCTTCTGGACTCGGGAGATAAGCCTGATTCATCATCGCCCTGGGCAGCGTCTCCGCCTCCAATGCCAGGAGTAATTTCCCGATGAGCAGGGGAGGACATATTTGCCGGTACCAAGGTAGCTAGAAAGGCTTGAGGGTTGGAGACGGGTCGATTGACAGGCATCAGTCCTTGAAGCTAGCTCAACACATCAAGTTCAGCACTGCGAGTTGCGGACTCCGCTTTCCCTGAGCTGAGGATACGGAATGACCATGCCGTGCGCAGTTGTACTTGGATCTGGTGTTGCTTCTTGACGTTGATGCCAGCTGGCCAGAGATAGAGG
Source organism: Malbranchea cinnamomea (assembly GCA_900128795.2). Lineage (NCBI taxonomy): Eukaryota > Fungi > Ascomycota > Eurotiomycetes > Onygenales > Malbrancheaceae > Malbranchea > Malbranchea cinnamomea. The sequence goes on along the minus strand of FQSS02000783.1, from coordinate 61,786 downwards.
CGGACGTTGAAATTAGAACTCGCCCAAGGCAGAAGGCGTGGCATGAGGCGCTTCAGCGACATGACCTCCAACCCTCTCATTTATCTGCCAAAGGGGTCACCCACACCCCAAGTGCTCCTCTTGGTAACTATCTGTGTGCAAATTGGGCACTTTTTCTTCTTTCATGGATTGAACCAAAGGCTGAAGCCAACAAAGCTGTTTTCAACATCGGCGCAGAAGCAGACTGCTCAATTGAGCAAGTAACAACAGGCTCAAGGATAACTACAGAGTACATCAGTAGATACTATGATGACTTCATTTCATCATAGAAAAAGGCACTCTTCAACTGATACGCAGAACAAAAGAACACCCAAGGTTGAATGCTGCGGTCAGTAAGTTACATCCACTACCTGGAGATTTTACTCTGGGAAAATTCTGCGGAAAAGAGGCATGATGGTGGAGCCCTTGCTCAAGGTACGTAACGTACCACTATGAGCTTGGTGCACAGGATAAATCTGATTCCACAGCAAAAGTGTGGAACTAGACGTTCAAATGTGAAGGGAGAAATCATCTATATATTATTCTACGAGCGAGGAAGAATGGCGAGCGTATGTGCAGAGTACAACACGATAAAGATTAACCCAAAGCGCGAGAAGAATCTGCACTGCGAGCCAGACCCAATAGGGAAGCAGACTAAGCCTAGTGGGGTGTTAAGTCATGGATGCTCGACCACATCCTTTCCTCACACACACATCCACCCACATGCAGCACCCATCTTCGTACTAGTAGTACATAGCTTGTAACGTTGAGAAGTCCAGCAGCTGGACCTGTCCCTACAGAGCAACAACTTCCGTAGCGAGTACTAGCTACTGGTGGCCCTGGTCAATGAGATATTGGAGATGTTCCTTCCCAAGAGCAGCAGGTTTTTTTGAGAGTCTCGCACGCTCAGCATGCGGAACATGCGAGCGTCGAGATGCCTCCTCTGCTCCCTCGATCAATGCTCGCAAGAATGCGCATGTGCTGACCCTTGAATGGCAGCCTCGATATGTTCCTTTCTGCCGGATAAAAAGTTCGAGCATTTCAGGAAGCCTGTAGCGTCGTGCAACCACAATGGGGCACTGCAGCGACCATCCTCCCTTCTGACATATCCGTTGACATTTGCTCCTGTATTGACCAGCAGTTCCACACATGACCTGAAATCACGGACGACTGAACGGTTTAGCCAGCATTGTCGCATTTCCTGACGAAGATATTGGGGAATGTTGGTGACGTTGTTGAGCGTGGGAATTGCTTTCTGGAGAACAGTCAGAGCCAGTTCTTCATTACATTCGCTGATGACCGTGTCTGGGGTCACCAAATTGGCCCAAATATAAAAGTTTTGCAGGTTCTGCCAGATGTATCTTCACGCTGTCACAGAAAGTCTCTTTGATGAGGGCTCTCTATTCTGCTGGATGAAGGGGAACAGAGTTAGCTAGACACATAAACTGACATCAAAAAAAAAAAAAAAATAATCAGCTTGAGGTATGTAAGGTATGTAGGTAGGTGAAGATTCTGTAAAGTATTGACTTACTGCAGACCAGCATGCTGCTCTCAAGGGCATGCCTCCACTGAGATATGTCAAATAGGCCATTTGACGTACTCCGATAGTTCTGGAAACAAATTATTTTCTTTAAGACGAGGACCTTGATTTCAGTGGGACAGCATTGCCAGCTCATTTCGGTTGATTTTTCAACAACATCACAATCGGATTGGACAGATGCAGGGAAGATTGAGAGTCTGGGTATCGTGAGGAAATGACAGGGTCTCTGAAGAGAACTTTCACTCTTTCATATTTCCATTCTCTCTCTCCCTTGCTCGACCTCGTGTTTCTCTCTTGGCGCTCGCGGCTGCCTCGCCATCGGGCCGATCACCTTCTTCCTGAGAAATGCTGGAAGAAAGATCGATGAGAAGCAAAAAGCTCAGTTGCGGTCAGCAACCGCTCAAGTCCGTGTTTTGATCGAGGAGAATGCCTCCGCTGCTTTGCCACAAACCAAGAGGGCAAACTGGCCATCTTGCTCACTTTTACTACACAGTGCCCCGAGTAGCGATAATTTTTTTTAATAAAAAAAACCTGCCCATAAACACATAGGACGCGGGAAGAGAAGTTAAAACCACCACCAGCGACTTGGATTTTCCCCAGGAGTGACAGAACAATGGACCCAGGGCCTTTGGTCGCAACCTGCGGCGAGGACGAGCCCCCTACTTTTCTATCACAACATCCTCCAACAGCAGGCAATCTGCTTTCCGCAGCTCCTGGGCAAGATCCCCCGGGTGATAATTTTGTGACGAGCACCCTTCCCATCGACAAGCCGTGCGTCTGATTGGGCAGCCATATTTGGCATCACACACCACGCCTCCCGTCCAGCCCCTGGCGCTTCGCCAAACCAACGAGAAGTATCATTCTTCACCTGTCGTCCGCGAGCCTCGGACTCTGGCGGGGGCAGGAGGGCCGCCCGCGAAGAACGATCGTCGGGGATGGAAAGCCGCTGAATGGGCCGGTGCCCTTTGATGTGGCTGCATCTTGCATGGGCGCGTAATTTACAGTGTTTCTGCAGATCTGTGACTGTTTGGAACAAAGGACTGCGTGGGCTCCGACTCGGGACTGAACGAGACAACTTCCATCTGATGGTGGTGTATTTATTGACTCCTCATCCATGTCACTTTTTGCTTTTGGAGAACTTGGAAAGTTCCGTCGGATTGTCCTCTGCGTTCCCAACAGGATCGTGCTGTTGAATGAGTACATTAAAGCGTATCCTCATCCACAAGTCAGTACTATGCGCTACCTACGACATACTTAGAATTCTTCTTTCAACTTCGACATTACGATCTGATCTCTGCCCACCTGCTTTCGGGAGACTCTTGAATCCCCGGCCGAGCTGTATTCGACTTGTACCCCCAGGGCGATGAATAAGAGCAATGCTCCATAGCCACCTCCACTTGTGCCGATTATTCTGCCCTCCGGCTCTCTTCTTCGCTGTGTACGTCGCCGCTCAAGGCAATCCAGAGAATGGCCCAAGTGATGTAACGGGATACGATGACGGTGCCATCCCAGGCGGTGTTGGCTATGCGGATCCCGACGCCGACGAAGGGTCGTCAGGCGACTCCAAGGGGTCTGTGAATCTCTCGACCGGCGCGCAAGTTGCTATCATCGTGATTGCTGTGATCGTCGTCATCTTGGGAAGTAGGTCCAGATCTCCTCTTCATATCAATTATCGCATTTTTTTTGTCATTGCTATCGTTGCTGACAGAATCAAAAAAAAAAAGTCATATCCGCCGTCCTCTTCTACCTCGCCAAGAAACGACAATGGCAAGTCCGCGCCTCGATCAGACGCTCCGCTCGCCGTGTCGCAGAGTCGATAAAGTCGCCTCTCACTCCTACGTCTCCCAGATGGCCAAGACCACAGAGTGCGCGGCATGGTGATGCTACACCCACGTCTGGGCGTCAGAACAAGGGACATGGAACGCGCTTCAAGGCCGCCGCTTTGGGGGGGCGTGTTCTCAAAATAAATCGCGTCAGGGATGGAGATGATGCGGGCAAAGCTACAAGTGGAGACCATGACCTCGAGAAGGGCGTCAGAGTGTCAGACTTGGCGCCAGAAGATGCTCCGTCCAAGGGATGGAAGGCGTTGCTTTCTTTCTCCCGGAGCAGAGCGTGATTGATCATCCCGGTGGTTACGATGCAGGTTGTTTGGAGCGGTGTTTTGGTTGAATGATGAACCCGGAAAACCCATGCACACCAGAATACAACGCACGGCTTTAAGAATGTGGCTGCCTCTGTTTGAACCACACATGTATCACGCGAACCTTTACCCAATGGTGCTTTAAAGGCTTGAGATGTTTGCCTTTGTTATGACAATGATGACAATAATAATGATGGTTGCTGCTGGCGTTAAAAATACTTGGACTGAAGTAAACAGTCTTCCATTGTGCATCATCCCCCATAATCCTCAAAGTATAATATTTTTCAGGGCCACATAATTAAGAGGCTGCCAGAAATGAACGTTTAATCACAAACCACAGCCAACTATCATAGTCTAAACATTATATCGCCTGTAGATCTATCCATGCAGAAATCATCGCACTTCTAAAGATACACCTGATAACTTATCAATTGACTGAGAGAGGGTGAGCAACAAAAGGCAAAAGAGCAAGAAAGAAGAATGCCCAAGGTAGTGTCCATCAACCCACCCAGACTCCATCCTGTTATGCCGCAGGAAAGCAGATTAGGAATCACTCGATTCATGCTAGGAACAAAAAGAAAAAGAAAAAGGGGCTTGGGGGAGGGATATCAGCGCTTCAGCAGCGTAAGAGTACCCTTCGTCTGCGAGATCCTCCGATACTCCGTTACCGCAGGACTCAACGGACCCTCCGAACCAAAATTTGGCGATAGGTGCAGACTCTTCATCGTAGTCGCGCGCATGATGGCCGGATTCTCCGCCTTGCTCGTGATCATGTAGTGCTCGCCGTGCTCATCCATGCTGATGACCCATCGTTCATTCAGCTGTGGGCCTTCTGGGCCTCCTCCACATGCGCCACTCAGACGGGTACTGGGCGGGCTGTTTAGGGCCAGAGCGAAGACATTCTGCGGCTCAGTAAAGTCTGTGAGCTGGACGCCGCGGATCCCAAAGTAGAAATAGACGAGGCAGACAAGGTTTGTGAGGAAGATGCTGGCAAGCACGATGAAAAAGATGTTTTGCCAGGGCTCAATGGCACCCGAGGCGTAGTCAGAGACTTGGATCGTGGCACTGAACTCTTCAAAGTAAGATCCGTTGGGGTGGTATGCTGTTTCAAATGGCCAACCGAGCTTCAACTGGCTGCCCAAGGTGCTGATCAGGAGGGTTGAGCCCGCCAGGGCGGCCAGCGCTTCAGCGGTGGATGGAAGGTTGTCCTGCAGATGTGCTTCGTTCGTCGTGCGATCAAAGGGGGGGATGAAGTGGGTGAGGAGGCGGGCATTGGAAGATTGGCCATTCGTGAGACCATCTGCGAGGTTGATGGATTTAGCCCATTCAGAACCAACATTCTTCCAGTCTGGATCCCAACTAATCGGCGGAGCCTCTGGATCCTGGTGATGGTAGGCCAGAGGGTCATCGTCCGCGCAGTGGGCAACCAGTTGGCCACTATTGGCCGCAGCATAGTATTGTGTGGAGCATTTGGTTGTCAACCCTCCCTTGAGAGCACAAAATACGTACGGAGGGTCCGCGATGTATTTGGGGGAAGCGCCTAGCAGATAGATATCGGCAGGGTAGTCGCCCGTCACATTGATCAAAGTGTTGAACTCCTCGGGGAGCTTGGGGAAAAAGGGCGTTTTGATGGCTGTACCCGGCCCAAAGCCAAACAAGTCATCGACCACAGTCTTGTTATTCCACTCGTCCGGTCTCGGAATATTAGGTGGGCCGCCGCCAGAATTCCATTGACTTGCGTTGAAGTCTTGGGCGTACGGCCATTTGGCGTAGATGATCGGTTCCAGTTCGTCTTCCGTCATACCTACACAGAGGACATTGACGACTGGGGACGGCACGCTTGCGGAGATGTTATACTCTCCCTGACCGCCAAACGCACCGGGAGATCTGAGCTTGTTAACGGGATTCACCGCGGCCGCCCAAACACCCGCATGGGGCATGGCGGCTGTGACGTTGTTGACCATCCGTTTGTAGTATTTTGATGCCTCAGTTATATCCTGCACGTCAATCCAGCTCCCAGTTACGGTGGTATTATCATACCAAGTCCCAATTGGCGGCGGTCGACGTTCCAGATCTGTGGATGCAGACGTGCCATTGGAACTCCAGGCCTGCAGATATTGCTGGTAGTTATGATATGCCTGTCCGACATGGTACATTTGCATGCACGTTGTTCCGGTTGCAGCGTCCACGTTACGAGCGATGGGGGTTTTGCAGGTGTCGGAAAGGTAGAAGGTATTAGCAAACTTCGTAAAAACTTCTCCTTTGAGCGTAGTCTCCATTTCAGGAAGAAACTTGAGCTTGGGAGACACTGTGATTATCGGGTTAAGCTGATGCAAGACCAACGATTGTGGCATGACGAGGCGGGACTTACCCAAGGTCTCGGCGGCTGTGGTGTACAGCAAGGCCATGAGTGCCGCAGTCAACGAGATCATCCCCAGAAAGGTCACGCCGGCGTACCTGACATGCTGCCAACGGGCTATCAGATTGCCTGGTTGCATGACCCAGCTTCTCATCGACATCTCTGCAATCGTGAAGCCGTGTGCGCTCTTGGTCAGTGACCTTCGGGATAGAACCTGGCCCAGAAAAGCAACGAAAACGGTGACAAAAGACAATTCGATCGTTTTGGCGAAGAACGCGGTCAGCAGGGAGGCGGTCGATAGCGCTAGTCCTCCATCGTAGCCAATCCTTCTTCCCCAACGCGGTCTGACCAAAGCGGCCACCAAGTATGCGCCCGAAAGTGCGGTGGAGTAGAAGGAGAGGAAGAGGATGTTGATGCTGAACCACGACGTGCGCTGGTGTGTCACGCTCTTTCGACTCGGACAGTGAAGGGTATCCCATGTTGCTGTTCAAGAACAAAGAAAGGGAAAAAGAAAAAAGGAGTCACTTTCGTCAGCTTACCAAACTCGCCCTTCAGCAAAGCTGGAAGTCAACTTACCTGGCGGCGTATCAACGGCAGTTGGGTGGCTACGGACCCCGGTCGAGTCCTCATCAGAGATTTCGGTACTTTTGAACGACGGGAATCGAACATACTCGTCCCTGGTGGTGCCTTTGGGATCTCCAAACGGGTCACTCGCTGACCTTGAATGCGCGTATTGCCCAGGGTGACTGTCAGAAAACTGTCCTTGGGAGTCCCGGATCCCCAGACCAAACGCGGGCAGTCCCGTCATTTCGCTAATTGTGGGCAAAATCGGGGGAGACCTGTTCCCCATCAGTCGAGCATTCGCGTCGCCAATGTCATCTTCGAACGAGGAAACCCTTTGATAGGGAGCTCTGGAGGGCGGCGAAGGGCCGGATCTAGGACGCACGCCGTCAGGCGGCGACAGGTACGGGTCTTGACCTCTCATTGGCTCCATTCTGCTGTCGCGAATTCACCTGAGATTTGGCATTGGAGGCCATGCGCGACGAGAGGTGGAAGCAGCACGGCCGTAAGTATACCGAGCTCCTCCCCGTGCGCGGGCAAATCTGGAGCTGGCGCAGCTGCTGGTTGAGACTCTGAGGTATTATCGAGGCGAGTGGAATAGGCAGGCAAAGCGCTTGGAAACGGCCGCAGCCGTTCAACTTCTGGAGCAGGTGCTGCGAGGATTAGCTGAGACACGGGGACGATGCGAGGGACCAACGCTTCGACCATGTCTGTACTTACAGAGAGGGATCACTGCGCCAGGACAGAAGAAAAGTTCGCACCCGGCCGGCAACACGCGTCCTTTTGAGTTCTGGGGTAGGGCAAGAAGAGAGGATTTAAACCAAAAAAAAAAAAAAAATG
>FQSS02000783.1:42222-54278 GCA_900128795.2 Malbranchea cinnamomea | reverse complement strand
CCCGGAACGACGTGGTATATTCGCAAGTCTCTGGCCTACCAATCTCCCGTGGTCTCTGGTCCCTTCTCTACAAACAGCGTCAGCAAGACCTTGTGCCCTTTAGACCGACCTGGAGCCGATGTTTCTTTTCCAAAGATCCGGAGGATTCGCGGGTGGTACAGTCCTGCACCCAGCCGTGGGCTGCTCGAGCCCCGTCCCAACAGCTCCACCACGGCGAGGACGATGTCCTGACAAGCCTTGGAGCCCTCACAAGTTGCACCACCTCAGATCGGTTGACAGAGGGCTCCCATTTGCTGAGCGCCTTCAGCTTGCAGCCGCCCGATGTCGGCCAAGGCATGCTAACCGCGGATCAGCAGGAATGCATCTCCTGCCGTCTCCTATGAAACTGCCAGTTGGGATGATGGATCGCATCCAGCAGGGGGCTGGGCCATCATAAGGCTGTTCCTGTTGCTTGATATGGTAAAGCGCAGCCAGCCTGGCCAGGATCCTTTTCCAATGGCGTGCTGCATCGTTCTCGAGTGATTATCCGGCCCTCGAAGAAGCGGTGTTGTCGCGCCAAAAAGCCGTGGGAAACATACATGATGTACTCCGTACGTAGTACGCAGGAATATGTAGTGGCACATGGCAGTCCGGAGGCAGACGCATGCGACTTGTTTCGTGGAACGGCGAAGCACCGCCCGCCGTTGTGTCTCTCTGCGAAGTTGGTCTCCTGGACACTGGCACAGCCGCAGTCGATATTGGGGCCTTGAAGGACTCTCCCCATCGGGAAGAAGTTGGTTTTTATTTCTATTTTTAATTCTTTGTATTCATTTTTTAATTCACTTTGTAGTTTAGACGTGAATACATTCTTGGTTGCTTTGAGCTTCTTACTGCTGACCCAAAAAAGAAAAAGTTTGAATTAGAGATGGAAGATAGAAAGAGAAAAAAAAAAACCCCGAATACTCCACCGTACCAATGTCGTTTTGGAGCCAGTTCCACAGCAACAAGAAAGAGTTGCCAGGACGCAGCACTCAAAAGTCAACCACTTCAAATCCTCCAAAAGAGTATACTGTATACTGTGTGTCATAAGATTATACTACTATTGCCGTAGTATCTCCCGATTCCCCCTAGTGAATTCGCTTCGTTCTTCAGTTGCTTGGTGATTCTTTTTCTTGCGACAGTTTCTTGTCTTCCCCGCTTTTTCGCCGCGATCGACAGAGGGCCGGTGCTCGAGACGACTCCAACGTCCTTGGTCAACAATTCCGAAATGTCTGGTGGTGGGATGGACTTGTCTCCTGTCGCTCAAACAACCGGCATGCTGATATGTCTGGTTTTCCTTTTTTTTTTCTTTCGTACTCGAGGTTGATGTGTGACTGGGGTGCAGATACCTACTGTTTCTGGACCACGACATACTTTTCACGCTACGATACACACGACAGCCCTCATGGTCGGCTTAAAACCGGGGACCATCGCGTTCTTTGCCCTGCTGGCTCAGAGCCCTCCCGGTCTGGCAAACAACAACAATCACCACGATGGCCATGGCTCCGGGCATGACTATCATGCTGGCGCAGGCGTCCTCAAGTATGTCAACCCGCTCATCGGGACCGCCGGGCTCTCTCCCAATGGCAACGGGGGCATGATTCCATCCGTGAGCCCGCCCTTTGGCATGACACGCTGGACGCCCCAGACCCGGGAGAACTTCATCTCGCAGTGTCCCTACCACGACGGCGATCACCGCATCCATGGTTTCCAAGCAACCCACCAGCCGGCCATCTGGATGGGCGAGTCGGGTCCGGTCGTGCTGATGCCCGGCATGGGTGACGTCCAGCCTCTGTTCGAGAATCGCGGGCTGGCGTTCCGCAAGGAGGACGAGCGGAGCACACCGTACGTGTATGAGGTCCGGATGGATGCGAAGCAGCTGTTGAATCGAGACTGGAACGCCACTGCAGAGGCTGCTGGGTATGGCCCCAACCCGGGAGGTGCTGGGCCCGTGCCAGACACGGTCAGGGAGGGGAGCAATGGTCGAGTGAGAAGAAGCGCGGACGAGCCCAAGATCCAAGACGAGATCGAAGAGGAGGAGAATGGGCATCTGTTCTTTTCGGGGCCCGAGGAAGAGCTGTCGTATGAATGCTCCATCCGGGTAGCCCTGTCTGCCAGTGCACATGTCGGCCATCTCCGCATTGATTTTGAAGATAATACGGGCACGGGATGTGCAGATCCGTTTGTGTTCATCCAAGCCTCCCGCAAGGACTGGGCGGGCAGTGTCCAGATCGACGTCGACCGGCGCGAGATTTCTGCCAGCAATCCAGAGCGCCAGGACTACCGGCTTGGGCCGGACCACGCACCGTCTTTTCGAGGCTATTTCGTGTCTCGTTTCTCGGAACCGTTTGTTTCTTACGGGGCCACAACGAGGGGAGTTGTCTCGGAAGGGGTCTCTGAGTTGACCGGCAATTTCTCCGGTGCCTACGTCAAGTTTAAGCCCGGAACGAAGCGAGTCGAAGTCCGTACGGGTGTCTCTTTCGTCAGCGTCGAACAGGCCCGCAAGAATCTCGACATTGAAATCCCTGACGGCACGCCCTTTAGCCATACTGTCGAGAACGTCAAGTCTGCTTGGCTTGACTATCTGGGCCGCGTGACCATCGAAGGCGTCAACAAGACTGACGCGGAGCATGATCCTCGCACCATCTGGTACACCGGCCTGTTCCATGCCCTCCAGTATCCCAACGACTTCTCTGAGCCCACCAGTGCTCATCGGCATGCGCCCCGCATCTTCTACTCTGGCTACACTGACAGCGTGCACATCTCCAACGAATCGTACTATCAGTCATGGTCGATCTGGGATACATACCGAGCGGAGCACTCCCTCTTGACCATCTTCGCACCAGAGCGCGTCAACAGCATGATGCGCTCTCTCCTGCGCATCTTCGACTGGTCTGGCTGGCTGCCCATGTGGGCCAACGTCGTGGAGACGAATATCATGATCGCCACGAACGCGGACGCCGTGCTGGCCAACGCCCTCGAGCGCGGATTCCGTGACTTTGACGTCGACAAGGCGTGGGCTGCGGTTCACAAGGACGCTTACACGCCGCCGGACCGCGACTTGGAGTTGCTCTACTACGATCGCGAGCCCGATACCCCTTATGAAGCGCGTGCCGGGCTCACCTCGTACATGGCCCAAGGCTGGGTCTCCAACGATCAGTGGGCTGAATCTGCGAGCCGGACCCTCGACTACGCCTTCAATGACTATGCCTGTGCGGTGGTCGCGCGGCATGCAGGGAGGCCGGAAAACGAGGTTAACCATCTGCTCAGGCGCAGCAAGAACTACGTCAATATCTGGAATGACCAGACCAAATTCATGCAGGCCCGCAACGCCAACGGGACTTGGGCAAATCGCAACTGGGGTTGGACCGAAGGAGACGACTGGGTATACACTTTCAACGTCATGCACGATGTCCAGGGGCTGGCTGGGCTCTTCGGTGGAAGGGAGCAGCTACGCGACAGGCTCGATGCGCACTTCCACGGCGGCCACAACGAGCACAGCAACGAGCCTAGCCATCACGTTCCCTACTTGTACTCCGCACTCGGATACCCCGCCCAGACGTCCGAGATTGTGCGGGACATTGCGTGGCACAACTACAATGCAACAAGTGCCGGGCTGAGCGGCAACGAGGACCTGGGCCAGATGAGCGCGTGGTACGTGTTCTCTGCCCTGGGTTTCTATCCCGTCAACCCGGCCAGCGATGAGTATGTCATTGGCGCCCCATTTTTCGAGAAAGTCACTATCCGCCTACCTCCCGGCGCAGCCACCGGCGGCAGGAAAGATAGGGAACGGACGCTGGTGATCAGTGCACCTGGGGCACCGACAAAGCCCTACGTCAAGAGCCTCAGAATTGACGGGAGGGAAATCACCAAGCCAGTCATAAAGCACGAAGACATTGTCAAGGCACATAGAATTGACTGGGAGATGAGTGATATGCCGACAGGTTGGGGAGAGCAGATGGCATGGTAGACAGTCAGCCTTAAAATGGTACTTAGTCTGAGAAGAAACGCCAGCAACCAAACTTGAAGCGCTTCTATCCATGGTGCTCTTTTCGTAAAACAAACAAACAGGAAAAAAAAAAATCAGAAATACAATCAAGTCGATATACGTGAAGCTGAAGGCAGTCGACCAAAATAAAGGAACAGTATAGCCGATCATCAGTAATACTCAGGCAGATCCCCCAAGTCAGGATAAGCATCACCACACTTGAACGCCGGATCATACGCCTTCTTCGGCAGGGTGCCCGCCTCCAATCCCTTCTTCCAGCTCCACTGCACTGCAGACTCCGTCTTCCACGTCCAGTAGAACCAGCCCCATCCCTTCTCGAACGCAGATATCTGCGCCTCAGCATACGTCTTCAGGAAGGTCTTGTACTCTTCTGGGTACTCGGAGGGGTCTGCGTTGGCCTTGTCGCACCTGCACGGTCTATCAGAATTGGAGTCCTCGGATGCCGCGGCGCAGTGTGGTGTCAACACCATGCCTCCTTTGCCCGACGGATCGCGATATGTTCCCTCCCAGCGTGTTCCGACGCCGACGTTGTTGAGAAATTTGGCGCAGTCTGTGTCTGCTTGCGACCATTCACCACAGATGGTCGGACCCCAGCTAGGGAGGACTGATCAGTGGTACTGCTCAATTGAACATGGGGAACGAAAGGAAAAGAATAGGACCATACTCACCCTGTTTCCTTGTCGTTACTCTCACTTATCAAGTCCGTCCAGCCTTCACACACAAACTCCAGCTTTTCCTGATGACCCTTCTTGATGAGATCGGTGTTGAAGATCGTGTATTGATGCGTGTCCAGCAGCAGATTGTACCCCGTATCCTGCAGCATCGTCTTCCACTTTGACAGCTTTAGGAATCCGTCCGCAAACACAATGTACTGTTTCATCCCATTTTTCTCGACAATCTCCGCGGCCTTTTTCGTCCACTCCAGAACGGGCTCAATCTCCAATCTTAGCATCATCACTTCATTCGCAAGCCCGTACATCGTGATGACGTTCTTGTATCGTGGCTGCGCGAAGAACTGGGAGAGTTGATTGTGGACATCAAGGGAGCGTTGGCCCCAGAGTTCACCGTCTGTTCCATTCAACCAATTCGCGACACCGGAGCGGCCGCTGTGGTTCCATCCATTCTGGCTTCCCGGCACGCCGTGCATGTCCAAGCAGACACGCAGACCGTATTTTCTGCAGTACTCTATTGCCCGCAAAAGGTATCGCCAGCCGACCCGCTCGACGTACGGCTCGTCCTCGAACGTCTTCACTATCCAGTAGCCATACGGGATCCGGACGTGGTCGAACCCAGCATCACGAATCTCCTTGAACGTCTGTTCCGTGATAAACGTCGCATAATGCTCTTCCATCCGCTTCTTTGCGTTATTTCCCCATCTCCTGGTCAAATCCCACTCATCAATCGCATAGTCGCGGAATTCTTCGAAGTATGAAGGTGTAATAAATGGCTCGAGTGAGAGCCACCCTCCTATATTGACGCCACGAACGGGCTGTTTACCGTACGGGAACTCTTCGTCTAGCGGAGGAACGTGTTCGTTGGGTCGGGCAGAGTCGTCCCAGGTGGAATTCAACCCCATGATGGGGAGTCCGCCGACAGTCTCCTCTGTGTAAGTGACATTGAAGTCGGCGGTATCGTACCAAGAGAAAGGATCAAAGTATGTTCCTCTTGCGTTGGCCTTGACATGGAACTATTAGCAGCGACAGACTGAAAGGCAGCTAGGCACAACACTCACCGGAATGCTATCAGGATCAAGGCCATGCAATTCGCGGTTCGACGGCCCCTTGGTTACGTTCTCATCGCTGGCACCTTGACTATCGTCATCACCACCGCTGTTCTTCTTCGAGACGGAGACAGCGACGGATATTATAATAATCAGCAGTACAGCAACAACTCCAAGGCCAACTATTATCTTTTTCTTCTTGCTCCACCCACGCCACCAGCGGCTGCTGCCATCGTCGTTGTCTCCTCTTCCTCCTCCGCCTCCTCTTCTCCATTTTTCACTCTCATAGCCTCCACGACCTTTGAGCTCGGGACTTCTTCCTTCTTCTAATATCGCCCCCGAGACAAGTCTCCTTTTACCACGTCTATTTTCCCTCTCAGTAGAGCTGGCCCGTCCACGAAGTTTCTCCGCAACGAGGGCCTCCTGCTTCCTCCGTTTCCGCTCCTGCTTCGCTGCACGAGCTCGCTCGGCAGCAGCAGCCTTTTCGTTTCTCGCATTTAATTTGGCCAGTGCATCTGCACTGAGCAAATGAGCGGCGCTATTGGCAGAATCAGCACTGGCGTGTTTCCGCTGTCTCTCCCTCTGCCTCGCCCTTCTTCGCTCACGTTCTCTCTCCTCCCCTCCGCTTCTCGTCGCACGCATCTCATCCCTCTCACTCTCACCATAGTATCTATCCCTATCTCGATCCTTTCCCCGGCGATCTCTCAGTTTACCCCTCTGCATCGGGCTCCCTTCGTCTGCCGTGCTGTCTCTCCTCCGCCACCCCTCTCGATCCCGCTCTCGATCCCGCTTTTTAACCGGTGACGTTGCAGGGGATTCCTTCGCCTTGTGCTTATACCTCAGCCTGTCCCGCTCCCTCTCAAATTGTCGCTGAGCATCCTCTTCAAACCCCTGTTCCTCTTCTCTGTAATAGTCCCTGGCGTCCCCGCGCGCCGGAATCGGTCGCGAATTCGGCGGTCGCGCAAATCCCGGTCTCGAATCGACGAATATTACATTACTCCCGTCTTCGTCTGAGCCACCTTGTTCGAATTCGCCGTCGTCATCATAATAATCTCTTCGTCGCGTCTGTTTGGAGTGTTCCCTTGCAGAGCGATCGCGATCGCCATGTGCGCGGACTCGTCGATCATCAAACCCATCATCATAATCATCACCGTCAATTTCGTCGTCGTCGTCGTAATCATCTTCGTCGTAATCGTACTCTTCATACCGTCGGTAACGTCGTGGCGAGCCCAAATCCCTCTCTCTCACCCTCTCATCCCTTCCCCTATCTCTGTCCCTGTTTCTATCCCTCTCCCAGTCTCGCGCATAGCTCCGGTCCCGTGAGTGCCGTGGCATGCGACGGTGTGATCAGTACGATATAGACGATCTCCAGGTACTAGGATACAGAGATGTTTCTTCGAGCCAAGTTGCGAATCAATTGGAAGATTATAGGTCAGATGCGCGGACTTCAGTGGTTTGCTGATAATATACTTTTGCTTTTCGCCTGCAATATGTTCGTCTTCGGATTTGGAGGTCGGATTCGAGGGCGACGGCGCGTAGAAGCTGGGTGTGGTATTAAACGAAAAGTTGGCGCGTCAAAGACAGTAAAAACAAGAATGACACATGAATCAGCTTCGAAACCATAATAAATGAGAGACCGTGCTCAATTAAGCAAATTTCAAAAAGAGTAAGGGGTATCAATTATGACAGGCTCTCAAAGTTGGTGACAGTGAACGGCTGTCAGGCTGTGCAAACAAATCAGGAAATCTGTTTTGGTCTTGGCGCCAGGGGAAAACGGCACGCCAGACCGCCTTGCTGCAGAAACGTTCCTGTTGGCCAACCATTTGTGACGTCACCCACCTCCTGATATCAGTAAAGGTCCATTGTACTTCAGAATATTTATTACCGTGCAAAAGAATAATGATTTTCCTATGGTTAAATCTATAACAAAATTACATCACATAAGTTATCTTTAGGCAACATTAGATTACACTGTTATACACTTGGGTAATTCGTAAAAGAGGGCCAGACATGCAAGTGAAAAGAGGCCATGCTAGAGGAAGAGTTAGCCATCACAACATGATTCAGAATGCCACCAGATCCAGAAACAGAACAGAGTAATCACAAAAAACCAGCCATGGCATAGTGAGAAAAAAAAGGTGACGCAAGGAACAGAAGATAGGTGAGGGGGTATGACCAAGCAACATGACTAGTACTCCTTGCAGACACCTGGGTTGGAGATGCTTCAACACAGGAGGCACTATTGAAGAAAACAAAAGAAGGGCCAGTCTCACAAATGCAGCAGTCTGATATACTGCAAGAGCCGTGCAAAATCTAGGCAGAGCTCAGAAAAAAGAAAAAAAAATAAAAGACAACACCTTCTATATCATGCAAATCAGCAAACCCCCTGCATTTGATTCATGAACAAGGGGGAAGGAAGGTATGACATCACTGGTATATCGTGAGCTGCACGCAACAGTGTGATGAGCAGAAAGTAAAGCCTGGACAAATAATAGCATCACTGCTCGGGAGGCAAACTGTATGTCAATTGAAAAACCCGTAAGCATAAGGTTTGGTAGGGTTGTCTGCTTGGCGCAGAACGCGTAAACGAGATCTAAGGGCAGGGTGATGGACCGCCCAATTTAACATCAGATATTTCGTGCATGGTCCCACCGAAGCGGAGGCAAGCTTGGCCTGTGCGATCTTTTGGGAGACCAAAGCTCAAAATGTCTTCGCCCAGTTCCATTATTCGGACATAGCCCCGACTCGCAAGGCGGTTTCCGAGTATAGATCTATTGCTTGCACCGCCCCAGAGTCGCGCCTGGTACAGAAATCACTCATGGTCGGCTCTTTTTCCACCTGCCGGATGACAGCCACGACCTCCCGCTAAGCGTGACACTCAGGCCATCACCGCGAGGCTGATGAAGAGTGTGTTCCATATCAGGCGCTTCTCCGGGGCCTGCGAGTCAACTGATAATCTGTCGCGCCCCTTCCTTGCCCAAAACACCAGGCTCAGTGGGCTTGGGGCTCCGTTCACGTCCTTTCTTCCGACTAAAGAACGAAAACATGCCAGAATTCGACCCGGAGCCTTTGGACTTGCCGCTGTGCGCATCAGGCATCGTGCTGCTGTGGTCTGCGAGGTTGCTCCAACTGCCAGTTTCATCCAACACCATCTGCACGCCGCCGCCTCTGCTCATGTTGCGGGTTGCTCCTCGAGGTCGCTGTGGAGTAGAGGACGGGAAGGGGTTATACGTGTATGAATTGTGCTGGGGGGTAGGAGGAGCCCTCTGACGAGCAGGAGAGGATGGATGCGCTTCGTTGTTACCGTTGGATGTAATTGAGTCAACTGGGTAAACTGTTTCGCCGATAGAGTTGAAGGTATCAGTAGCGTTTGGATGACTTGTCAGCTTTTCGGTTCGAAGTACAGGGGAAACCTCGCCCGAGGCAGGCTGGGATGGTTGGCGAGAATGTGTGGGGAGAACGCTAGGAGGAAGGTAATCTTCTGGGTTCCTGACAAGGAAAAGAGAGGGTAAGTGCGCGAACAGTGGCTGGAAACCAAGGGGAAAGAGTCAAAAAAAAAAACCCACTTTGATGCGGCAATAGCTGCGGCAGCAGTGCTATCGAATCGTCAGCAAACTGAAGCAACAAACAAACTGGCTGAAAGACAGCATACCCCTCGTAGGTCACCCGCGTATAGTCAAAGGGCTCAAACATCGTCTCGATTAACCGGTACAGCTCATCTTCTCTGATTTCCTTCGGCGTGGCATCCTCTTTTAACTCTGCTCTCGGTTTCTGGCGACGTGCTCTAGCTTCCAGGGGAGCTTCTTCCAAAAGCAACTCTTCAAGGTCGTACGTGGCATCAAAATTCGTTTTATCACTCGACGGGATGAAGACTGGAGGTATTTCCTGCCGTTCGAGAGCTTCGAAGTCGATGTCCGCAAAGAAGGGGTGAGACGTGAATGTCTCCCACCCGGCCGCACCAATGCGCTTCGTCCTATCTTTTTCCATCAACGCCGCCATTGCTCGTAAACATGGAACCGTAACCGCGGGGTTTGTGACGTAGTATTTCGGCTGAGCGCGCATGATATTCTCTCCAAGCGCTTGATGAGTTCGACCATCAAAGGGTCGCTGGAAGCGACAGCGTTAGCCCAAACGACATTAGACCATTGAAGTAATGCAGCTCCTGCTTACCTTGCTATATATGCACTCGTAAAACGTTACCCCGAGCGACCACCAATCTACCTCACTCAGGTATCCGCCGCCCTCGAAGACTTCCGGTGCCAGGTATGCTAGAGTTCCGGACTTGCTAGTGAGCGGTTTCGAAGGTTTGAAGTCAGACGCAACGTTCTATGACATCCAACTTGTTAGCCCAAGAACCAAAGTGTACAGCCAGTTGGGAGTGTGAGAACGAACAAAGTCTGCGAGGTGAACATGGCCCTTTGCGTCGAGTAGCACGTTGTCTGGCTTTAGGTCGCGGTGGACAATTCCTTGGGAGTGAATATAGCGTAATGCGCAGGCGAGCTCTGCGACCCAGAATCGTATAGCTTCTTCCGTAAAGCACTTTCTCGAAATATGAAATCGAAGGTCTCCACCGGTCATTAAATCGACGACAATGTAACTACAAGAAAGCAATCAGCAGGTGCGGGGGATGGGATTCTGGGGCAGGCACGAACATGTATTCCATATCCTGAAAACTGTACCGTAAATTGCAAAGAAAAGGGTGATTCAAATGTTCCAGCATTCGCCGTTCTCTTATGATATTTCGAACACTCTCCGAACGGACGACTTGGTGCGCTTGCTGTCAGTTTTCGTGACAAAGACAAAGGGGTGCGGGGAAAAGGGTACTTGCACACCTTCATCTTTTCGTATGTATTTCAAGGCGAAGGTCAGACCGCTATCTTTCCTTTCAACAATTCGAACTTTACCAAAAGCACCTTTGCCAACCACGCGCAG
The DNA here is from genome assembly GCA_900128795.2 of Malbranchea cinnamomea. NCBI lineage: Eukaryota > Fungi > Ascomycota > Eurotiomycetes > Onygenales > Malbrancheaceae > Malbranchea > Malbranchea cinnamomea. The sequence continues at coordinate 43,599 of FQSS02000783.1, read as the reverse complement.
GAGACGGAAGTGGTTCAAGTTCACTGCCCAAACAAGTAGCCAAACATTAGTCGAATTTGCAACATCACCGGCACCAGCGGAGCGTCACTGCCATCACAGGGTGACTAACGTGACTCGTCCCCAATCGTCTGCTTCCCTTGGCTGTTCCCCATTATTGCAACCCCAACAGCAGAGGCGCCGATATTCCCGATGCGAGTATGCCGTTGACGTCGATCGGCATTACAAAGTGGAGGCTAAAGGAGGAGAGAATAGGAACGTCCGCAGAGGAAGTTGTCTGTTAAAAGAGTGAAAAGCAGGTTAGCTGATGGCTGCATCATTGATTACAGAAGAAAGAACCGAAAAAAGAAAATTAAACAATTAGCAGCCGGGTTGAACAAGTTATACAAGGTATGTATGGGGATGTGAGATTGCAAGGGTTTGCCCGAACGCTCGTCACAATCCCTACAAGCCGTTGCCGTTTTGGTATGAGGGTAGAAGGCCACCCCCGTCCTCTATTTTCCCCAGCAGTCCTACATGTTGTGACAGTGAATCGACGAAAGAAAGGGCGTAAACTCACCTAACTGGAGGCGATAGTGTTCACGAGGGTGTGCTTGATCTCTGAGGGATGGCTTCGCCGACGTCGGTCGTGTCGGTTGTCCTTGAGCAGGATCAGGATGGGTTGGAGAGGAGTGAGAGGACAATGGAAAGGCTGTCTCTTCGTCGAAGCTAAACTGGAATTGATACGAGAACGCTAACCCCAGAGGCTCGGACAAAAGAGAGACAGGGGCTAAAATAGGGAGAGAGCCGGTGGTCAGTAGTGCGGGAGAGCAACAAACTTGCCAGCCATTGACGGAGTCGACGCGAAAATCATCACCAGAGTCGGTCTTCACTCACCTTATTATTGTTAGAATTGGAGATGCTCAAAGGGTGCTTGGCATAGCTACTGTTGGTTATTCTATTCGTGAGAAGCGGAAAGTGTCAAAGACGGGCCCGGGAAGAAAAGCAGGCTGACGGAGAGATGAAGGTCGGTGTGGCTACGACTGAAGGAGAAAGTCTTTCTCTGGTTGATGATCCAAGTTAGTTTAGTAGTGGAGATGGCCCACCCTGGGGTTCAAGATGGCATCTTCCCCCGAGACAAAAAGCAAAAAATCGAGGAGCCAGCAAGAGGCAGTATTTTCTCACAAAAGGACTTGCAGGAGAAAATTATCGTAGACGCTCACCAAAAAAATTTTTTTTCTTTCGAAAAAGCAATATGAATGAGACTCGTCTGCTCCGTTCTGTCCTACCATTGGACTACCAGTGGTCGAGCCGCGAGGCAAGGAGGCTGCATGCGGCAACGTGGTTGGGTTTTTGCCCAGATTCGAGAATTCTACGGGTGTTTCCTTTTTTTTTTTTTTT
>FQSS02000783.1:10994-42181 GCA_900128795.2 Malbranchea cinnamomea | reverse complement strand
GGGACTCGCAATGAAGCCCGCCATCTTACTGCGTGCCTTGTATCTTGTGTCGGGTTCTTGCCAAACGGACACAGCAAAGACCTGCAGACCTGCAATTGACTTTTCTAAGAGGGACCTCCGTCTGGCGACCCCGTCCAGCGTCCAAGTTTTTTCTCTTCTGTCACGCTCATCTTTCCCGACTTGCCCCTGGGTGGCGAGGCGTCACGTGGATGCCACGTTTTCAATCCCTCCGTTTCGGGACTAGCGTTTCCTTTCTTGCGAGCCTGAAACACGCCGTGGAAGATCGCAATCATAATCCATAAGTAACTACTATGAACTTGAGTTGATTGTATTTAATCAGGATCAAAAGAACTTCCTGAAATCACGATGCCGTCTCGATTAGTCGCCGAGCCGATCACAAGAGACAGGACAGGACTTTCTAACATCGGGAAACCACTTCAAAGAAGACTACGAAAGGACCGTGGTTGTGACTGATCTCGACCCAAGGAACCAGGAGCCATGCCGTTTGTAGCTGTCCATGGCTTGGATTCGCTGGGGAAAAAAATAGGATTGCAGCCCAGAAATGCAATGCAAGGCAACCCAAGGCTTGATTGTCCCGAATCTTTCCAGAATGGTGGCAGAATTTTCCCAGAGCATAGGATCGCATGACACGAAAGCGCAGCGTTGGCAAAGGTTGGGGACGGGGTTTGCTCCATCCAATCATCATGCCGGAGGATCCTCGCACACATTTATTTTTCCATCTGGGCAAGTTCTGATTATTCCGTGGCACCGCTTCGACAGGCCTCGCCCTTAAAAAATCACAATTTACCTATCGAGAAACCACAGTAGTTAACCACACAAATCCATCCCAAGGAACACGTCACCACTGGTCAGTGCAGCCAACCAGCAGCCCGTTGTAGGCTGGGTTGACTGTCTTGGAAATCTAAGATGAGACGCACCGAAACTCCGTCAGTTGGAGTAAAGAGCACACGTTCTTCCTCTTATGCCTCCTCGTTGCACTGGATATGCTGGAAAAAAAAAAGCCCTGATGGTGAGCCAAATGCGGCCACTCTGGGTCTTTCGAGACGCCGAGAGTTGCTTGATCAGCAAAAACTACACTCTTGCTTTCCTCGCACATATTTCAGGTGCCTGGAAGATCGAGTGACCCGAGAGTTGGTTGACTTCGGTGGTCCTCGTCGCGAATCTCCTGATCTTTCCCGCTAATATCTTGCTGTGTGGTTTTGCTCCGGACTCAGGTCTTCATGCCACCGCATGCGGAAGTAGGCCTATTCAGCAGTCCACCGTCCTTTGGCTATTGGCTTTGCTTGCGTTTCGACGGCGCTGGCCTACAGAGGGCCAAATAGGGGGCATCGTTCTAGATGGTAGACAACTCCGACGCTCGAATTGCTTATCTTATCTTTCACGATGTATCCATTTTCGGCTCAGCATGCGCGTGGGTGCCCCGATCTTGTCCTTGGTTTCACTTCACCGCAATACTACTAATTAAATTTTGGCCCCTCTTGCGAGCCAGCCCAAAAGAGTAAGGTACTAACTACTAGAATATATCCCGTACACTCACTACCCGCTTGCCACCTGAGACGGAGCCTCTTCACGCAGGGGCTTTTGACAAGACAAGCTCAGCCCGACCAAATCCGGGGTAACCTCTTGGATGATGGTCCAATGATCATAAATAATCAGCAGTAAATAAATGTGCGCTCGGTGCTGTCCCGTTTTTAAGCGTGGCCGGAGATTCTTGGCGGATTTACAAGACAATCCGCTGTCTCCAGGGCTGTCGTCGCCTCCATGAAAAAAAAGTCGCATGCAACCGTCGCTTCGGTGGAGAGCTCGACATCCCACGGCGTGTCTGATACGGATATGTCCGCCAAGTTGGTCGATCCGCGACGCCACGCAGAGCAGGATGTTGCATTTCTCACATGATACGCACAGCCTTCAAAGCCGTCATGGTGAGCTGCTTGTTGGGGACACACACGGCCAAAACAAGAACACGGCACTCATGCACAACAAAAAGATCAGATACGACAGAAACTCAAGTGTCAATCCTCCTCGCCCCCTGCCCAAGATATTATACTTGTCGTATCTCGACCCGTGCGCCAATAACTTCCCTTGTCGAGAGAGACCCCTGCCTTATTCTCCCCCGCCAGTTGCCTGCAATCTGGCCGCCAAGGGGATTTGTATCTTGGCCGGGGAGCCAACCGCAGGCGTTGGTCGCTGGGCAGCTCTTCGAATGTTACTGTGATTATCTGCTCCCCATCTCGCGCCACCCATGAGGCTCGTTAGTGAAAGTGGCCCATGATAACAATTGGGAGGCCTGGGCGGAATATATAGGGCAGCATCTCCCCGCACAGTCGTGTCTCCCGCTTTGCTGCTCGAATCCGCATCTTATCCCTACTACTCTCGTCATTGGCCGAGGCACTACTGCTGATCTGCCGTTTTGGACGACCTGCCGCCATGTCGAAGGAGCTGACGAACGACTCTTCAGAGTCCCCGCCTGTTCGGTTCGAGTCTGTTCACGAAGAGGAAGAACCCAAGCGACCATGGTGGCATTCCATCAAGGAGCCTGGCTCCGCTCTGCAGATCGTCATCGCCGCTGCTGTGGCCATTGGGATAGGCATGGCCGTCACAACCACAGTGGACGATATCCCAGAGGCAGTCGCGCCCCTCATTGGTATACCTGGGACCTTGTGGCTGCGCGCCCTCAAGGCTGTCGGTATGATGTCAAAATTCTGCGCGATTTCTTTGCTATGACCGTTTTTAACGCCTTTTTTTTTTCAGTGTTACCGTTGATTGTCACTGCTATGATACTCGCTGTTCAAAATTTACGAGAAATGACAAAAGGCGGATCCAGACTGGCTGCTTGGACGATAGGATACTACGTTGCCACGACTGTTTGCGCCATCATACACAGTACGATTATGGTCGACCTCGTTTGGTCTAGGTTGATGACGGTGGCCTCCGAAGAAGCCATAGGCGAAGAGGCAGAGGTTCCTGGTAGTGACGACACGGATCGGTCGATTCATGCAGTCGTTGTTCAGATGTTCGAGTCGCTCATTCCCGCTAATGTTGTCAACGCCCTTGCAACAGACAGTCTACTCTCCGTCGTTGTGATGTCAATTGTAGTGGGCTACCTTATCCCAGGTTCTGACTCGTCCATCCTCAGGGCGGTGAAGGAAGTCGAAAAGATGATCACGAGAGTGATAATATTCCTTATCAACTGCGCTCCGATCGGCGTTTTCTTCCTCATCCTTCCCAATCTGCTCAAACTGGATATCGCAGATATAGGTCGAAACTTGGGAGTTCTGATCGGCGCTGCGCTGGCGGGTAAAGCCATCCACCTTTTCATTATCTTACCCATTATCTTCGTCAGTATGGCGAGAAGGAACCCGTATACGTACTGGTTCAAGTGTTCGCCGGCGTGGATTACTGCATGGGGCTCGGCGTCGTCTGCAGCAACCCTTCCAGTGTCACTGAAATGTGCTCGTCATCGCGGTGTTCCGGAAACTGTGTCCAAATTTTGCGTTCCTCTCGGCTGTCTGATCAACATGGATGGGTTAGTAGGAAGCGACCAGAATGACTTTGCATTGATTTATTTGCCTATTTTGCTAACGCTTCGTTTCCCTATTATAGAACAGCTATCTATTTTCCTGTTGTCGTCGTCTTCCTTGCGGCCACGCAGGGACACGAGCTGTCACCCGTTGACTACGTTATCATCGTCCTCCTCGCAACCCTGGCATCCATTGGAACGACCCCAATTCCCAGTTCTTCTCTCGTACTAACGGTCATGATCGCGGAGAGCGTAAACGTCCCCGTCACTGGTATGTTTGCTGTGGTTGTTGCCATTGACTGGTTCCTTGACCGTTTCCGGACAATGGTGAATGTTAGTGGAGATCTATTCGGCTCATACGTAGTGGCCAAAATGACCGGTATTACCGACCCGGATGACATGGAGCCTGACAACGAGCAAGAAGTGGGAAGCATCAGGGTCGACAACGACAATACACAGCGCGTATAGTAGCAGAAAAGTGAATATACACTTCCTCCTACCTCCATGCGGCGCAAAACTGAGAATAAAATAGGCAGCAAATATTCTCGCTCAATTCATCCATTAATTCATGAATCATAATTTTTGGCTATTTCTCTCCCCAAAGCATGCTCTGTTTGACATCAAAACGCTCTGAAATTGACCTTCATCCCACCCGTCTTGGCGAAACTTTCCCTTTGTCATGGCCAGCCTTCTGAGAAACGAACGGACCAGCACCCGCGAATCCAATTAGTGACAACATCTCTGTGAAAGCCAAGCGGCGCCGAGCTGTCTATCGTGTCACCGTTCAACCTTCAATGCCGCCAAGATCCCATGCGATGTCACCTCGGATTCTCAGGTGGGGGCGGCATTCTCAGACCTTCCAAACTTTAACGTCTCTTGAACTTTCCAAATTCTCTCCATCATAAGGTGACCGGGTCAGGCAAGATTCGAGAAGGAATGTAGAATATGTACGCCGTTCTGCTTTCCGTATGGCAAGATGCACACTGATATTGCTCGGCGGATGCGAGATGAAGTGCCAACGGTATATCATACCACGACAGAGCATACTATTGAAAGGACCACAATGTGCAAGTTTTCCGTTACGCAGTCACTTACTGCTCTGCACAGCACTTGCATGCATGGCTGCCCTATCGCGCTTCCATTTTTTCTTTCTTTCATGATGATAACAGAGAGCCAGTACGGGGTAAGTTGATGGTATCTGAGCTTAGACACTGAACAGGAAAAGGTCTCAGTGATAGAATCAACGTGATGACTGTACTACCAGTCTGCATGTCCAGTTCTAATCTGGACACGCCGCATTATGTTTTCAGGAAGTGTATGGAAAAGGCTGATTAGTTATTTGTCTACCCTTTGGAGGTGCTTGGATCGTAGTCCGCACCTCCTGAATTCCCCCTTCGCAACTCTAAATTCCCTCGTGGAAGATCTAGTCAAACCAAGTTTTCACTTGATTAGCCAAGATCCCTCGGTCTTGGCAACGTCCATGAATCTCAGCTGAAAGTGATTATTATCAGTGAGGATGGAAAGATACGAGGCTCAAAGCTCCAGATTATCACAGCTAAAAAGAAAAAAAGCTCACTAGTAACCTCAACGCAAGAACAATGGCAGATGGGAAGAAAACAGTGCTAATTACCGGGTAAATATCAGACCCTCTCGAGAGCTACAGTGCATACAACTACTACTACCCTCAGCAAGTGCTCCATACTTACTCATGTGAGTCTCCCTTAACAGTTGCAGTCCAGGCGGCATCGGACATGCGTTGGCGCTCGAGTTCCATGGAAAAGGTTGGTCCACTTCCTCGTTTGAGTTTCTGCGTCATTCTTACGTTTTGAAATTGACCGAAATTTCTGTGTAGGTTGCTACGTGATCGCAACCGCAAGAGATATATCCAAACTCGAATCCCTGAGTTCCCGCGGAATTAAGACCTTGGAGCTCGATGTCACTTCACCAGAAAACATTGTCAAGGTGAAAGAAGAAGTGACTCAAATTACTGGCGGGAAGCTTGACTATTTAGTCAACAATGCTGGGCGCAATTACACCGTTCCAGCCTTGGATATCGACCTCGATGAGGTCCGGGAGATGTTCGAGACAAATGTCTTCGCCGTGATGCGCATGTGCCAGGTATTTACGCCGCTGCTTATCGAAGCAAAGGGCTGCATCGTGCAAATCGGCAGTCTTGCAGGGATAATGTGTGTATCAACTTCCCCATCTTCCATACGAGCGTATCCGGGGGAACCAAATCTTTTTTTTTTTTGATCTCCTCGCAGCCACCTAACGTGGATGTTGGGATCATGATCAAAGTGGTCCACTTCGCTAATGCAACTCTACTGACATTTCAGGCCCTACGTTTTTGGCTCTACATATAACGCTTCGAAAGCCGCGTTGCACGCGTACAGCAATACACTCCGCGTTGAACTCGCCCCCTTTGGAGTGAGAGTCGTTACCATCGTCACCGGAGGAGTCAAGTCGAACATCGCGCGGGTCGACCGCATTCTCAAGGAGGACAGTTTGTATCAGCCCATTAAGGAAGAATATGCCCGGAGGGTAAAGCACAGCCAAGAAGTCGGCATGGATACGACGCAGTACGCCAAAAGCGTGACGAGACAGGTCCTGCAAAGTCGCCCAGCCAAATGGATCTGGGAGGGCGGATCGAGTAGGCTCGTGTGGTTTGTTACGACATTCTTGCCTCAGGGAATCATGGTGTGTCTCTTCCCTCTTTCCTCTCTTTGCGATTAAAATTGTGCCAAATGTACATTGGCAAGTCCCATACTAACCAGTGCTTCCTTCCAACGCAGGATTTTGTGATGACCCGGATGTTCAGGCTGTGGAAGCTGAAGACTCACAACAAGCACAAATAAGTGTTAGTCGGTCCCATGGTTTGAGCCGTCATGAAGTGTACCTGAAAATTGTGTACAAGTAGATCTGCGGTAGACCCGCTTATTTCTTTCCGGACACTCTTGATAATCGTACCATTGGCATCGGTACCTTGAGCTTGTTATACTTTACTTCTAATATAACCTCTTTATGTCGCAATGTCTAGCATATACTACTGCGATGCATGTAGTTTCCCTTCAAGTTCTATTCTTAAGGGATTGCCTTTGACATGAAATGGCTTCAATGTCGGTGCCCATAATGCCTGGCATCTTAGCATACCAACTTCATCGGTCTCAAATCCCCGGACCTGAATAATGACTCTATTAAGTCTTGTCAGAATTCCACACCAAGTGGGGAATTACCACAGACTTTTTTTTTCCCTCAACTGTGACCCCATTTCCACTCCTTTGTTTCCTCGACCATTTGCAGGTTCCTAATGATAATAATTGTAGACTGACCCCTGGAATAGTATCGAGTGGTGACGTACAGTGGTGTTGAGCAATCCAAGAAGTACTACTCGGAGGTCAGCCGTGAGAGGAACAGACAAAGATGTCCTCAGCATCCACGCCACAGATCTACACCCACCTTTCTCCCCGCGAAACACTCATCCCCCTTCTCCAATCACATCTACCATACTCGGGCCCTCTTCTCCGGCGCATCCAGCACCATTTCATCCGTCCCTCAAAAACAGCCAAATGCCTCGCTACTTTTGCGCCAGGAGCGGTTGAGCTTCATCCGATCCGCCAACACGAACATGTTCCGAGTACTACTAGTACGAGTAGTTCCGACTCTGAATCGTCTTCCGCGTCACCATGGCTAGCTGCATACGTGGACGTGTATGCCGGTCGAGAAACGCAGGTCTGGGTGTACTCGAGTCTTGAGCCGCAGTCGAGACAAGAGTCGGACGGAATTCACGACGGGGTCCTAGTGTCTACGTTCCGCGGAACGCACATTTCTCGCGCGCACCTCTCTGAGACGCACGCGCAGCTCGTTGCTCTACTCTCTCACATCCGAAGCGTGCTGCTTCCGGAGTATCTTTCGACGCTAGAGGAGAATGAGAAGTTTACCATCACTACTGGTGGAATTAGTAGCACTACTGTTACCACGAGCCCAACACCCGCCAACGGGCGTGTGAACGGCGTTTCGACAATTCCCGCCCACCCGCCCACATCTGTTCTAATAGGGAGTTTGCACAGCAGCCTCCTAGAACTACTCTGCAGTCAACCGACGCAAGAGGATCTGCCGCAGGTACGCATCCATCGTACCAGCCATCCAAACGTAAAATACCTCTTTCCTCGCTTCAAATACAGCCAGCAGCAGCAGTCAATCGAAGAAAAGGAAAACAGTACTATTATCAGTCTTCCTCCGCGATACCGATTTCATGACCGCGGTGGCCGTCATGGGATCCAGCCGCAACACGTAGAGCTGGTGCAGAGTCGCACATCCATATTCCGGTCCAGGGAGCTTCTACTGTCCTTCGAGAGTGCGGCCGTGTATCACGATACAAGTAGCACAAGCCGTGATGATAACGAGGAGGAGGAGGAACGTCCTGTTGCATGGGGGTTCCTTGGTTATGATGGGAGCTTGATGACACTCCATGTGGAACCAGAGCATCGGGGTAAGGGGTTGGCGGTGAAACTAGGGATGCAACTGATGAGGAACGGAATGGCGTACGGCTCGACACTCTTCGACCTTGGAGAGGAAACACCACATGAAAAAGGTTGGGTGTTTGCTGACGTTTTTGCGGACAACATTGCCAGCCGACGGGTTATGGAGAAAATGGGGGGCGAAGCGAAGTGGACCGTCGCTTGGGTTGTCGTTGAGGTTTGTTAGAAGGGACGGTGTCGATCTTAATCATTCCAAAAACTGAAGAGGGTTGGACTTGCGATCTCCAAAAGGACCCACAGTATACTTAGCAGTCAAGGATCTGTATCCTCCTGTTTTGGAAGTGGTACTCTTCGAGGTGTTTTCAGCCCGAGAAACAGCATTCATATTGTCATCACGACTAGAGCGGACCAACATAATTGGCCATGTTCACAAACCTCATAAATCCCCTCCAGGACAGACGTCAATTTCCAGATGTCATATGTCTCTGGCAAAAAGGAAAGACACCAATGCATAGAAGCCGATATCATGTCATAAGGGAAAGAAGACTACATCCAATCAATACCCACACCTCGAAGTGGTAAAATACCTTCCCTATTGGAAGCGCTGTGATTGAATGAGATTTGCTCAAAGGAAACTCAGTTTATCCAGAGCAACTCTTGAAACCGTTGCCAGTAGCACCCTGCGAGCCGCACGTCAGTTTTACTTGCGCGACGGAAATCGAGAAAGGCGTGTAACTGACCGTATGAGTGATTAACCCACAGTAGGTTGCGTCTTTCTTTCCTAGTTTCCCTTTCAGGACAATTCGATCGGGGATATGACGGACGCTGCCGCCTCTCCAAACCCCATGGGACTCGATAGGGAATTCATAGAGTTCGTCGCCTTTTTTACAGCTTTTTGAAAGCTTGACATGAGGATCTTTGTAGTTGTACCTATGGGGATAGGAGACTCCGGTATCTGCAGAGGGTCCAGTTATTATGCGCCCATTCAGCTGGTCGGAGGAATGAAAAGCTTCTTTTGCTTAATCGCACCTGACGTCTTGATTGACTTGTTCGATATATGCCTCAACGTTGCATTAGCGACATTCCTGATCTGTTTCGCGGTGAAGCGGTTCTTCGCTATTTCTCTTCGAGTTAGATTCCTTGAATTGCTGAGGATCGACGTAAGATCAAGCTCACCGCAAACGATCGTTTTCCCCGGCAGTCCTTTGACCCCTGCTAAAAGTTCGGCTGATTCGAAGTCGGGAGCGACGACCTCAGGTGACGGAAAGGCTACAGCAGCAACTGCGACGGCCAAGAAGAACAGAGTGAAGAACTTCATCTTTGAAGGAGTTTCAATGCAGCGTTTGTTTCAATATTTGAACAGAAATAACGGTATCTGGAGCAAGAGACTGCGACGTAGTGGAAAACAAGGAGACTGGTGACGAACGTGGGAATAGCTTCGCTCTTTATACAGTCTGCAGCCAACAGCAGGAGGACCCAGACCCCCGTGAATTGCCTCTCAAAGACTCAGAGTTGGCTTGCTTGAAAGAACAACAACCCCGCTTGAAGCTCCAACCACTCACGCATGGTAGGACTGCGAGCATTGCTTGCCGCTGGAGGGACATAGACGCATCATAATCCCACAGTTTCACAAAGACTGCACTCGAAAATAAGGAATTTTGTTCCATTCCAAACCGATTTCAGTCTCCAGGAAGTCACATAACATGTAATCCAACTAACCACGCATCTCAGGAGAGAACCTTCATGTCGCGGTTAGCACCACTGCTCCGTGGCCGACGTGGAGAAGTCAATCTCTCCGCAGGATCGCCATTGTGAAAATGCAACAGTGGTCTGGATTATGCAGCGAACAGCAGTGTGAATCCTCTTCAGGAGTCATGTGGTCGAGATTTAAAGACAACTAACGCGTAAAGATATTGATCGCCTTCAGTTGCGGCCGTAAAATCGTAAGAGATGGCACAGGGTTCAGAGCATCGGTGAAATCGACGTATTCATAGCGAGGGATTGTCTCTCTCTAACGTCGTGAAACCTTTTCCCCTCTCGCTCCGCCTTTCCCCCTCCAGTTTGTCGAATCCCGTGACCTGGTGTGACTGCCCGCAGTCAAGAGCTCAACTCGCTCAATCTTCAGTTTCTTGCTTCCCTTACCAAACACCTCACCACCTCACCACCACCCACACACACAAACACACGCAAAAGGATTTCTTTTTGCAGTCAGACAGCAACGGACGATGGCATCCGAGCATGCAGAGTGGTTCGCAGTTGAGAGAGAAAAAGGACGCTTCGAGACTTCAAGCCTCGAAGCGTTGCAGTCGTACCTAGATGGATCCATCACTGTCCATGACACGGTACAGCAACTGACCGCTGATTCAATCCGCCGCCCACACGACGATCATGTCGGCCGGGTGTGGCGGATGTTTCTTGATCTCGCAGTTGACTTCCAAGACACGCATGAGAGCATTATCAGTCTTCTCAAACACATCTCCGAGTTGCCCAAGCCTGAGCAGAAGAACAAAATCGACTGGTCCCAAGAGCTTGAAGAGGATTTCTGGCATTACTGGGATGCCAAGCGTATCTGTGAGTCGGTTAGAGAATCCTGCAGAGTCCAGTCAAGAGGGAAATCTAATCACGTTGCAGGGGCGGATGATCTTCTTGCTGAGCACAACAAGGGCAGAGACAATCTGTCGGATCTAGAAGCCCGACGGTTCATCAATTACCATGCCTTCACTGCTACAGGTATTGCTTCCGGCGTTAAGCTCAACATCGACCTCGGATGGGGCTTTGTGGCAATCGTCGCTGGTATCGAAAAGAAACTTCGTCCAACCATTACCCTGTCCGAGGACACTCGGATCAGGGGTGCGGCGCAGTACTTTATGCATGCAGCCAGATATTACCTCGACTCTCTGACCAACGAACCAAGCTATGCGAGCCGGGACTATGACAGCGAGTTGTGGAAGGGCGCTCCAGGCTTCAACCTCGAGAGATGGGCTTTTTGGAGAGAGCGGTGGAACGAGTTGAGACAGAATGAGGCATTGTCCGAGGAGGCGAGGGAAGCAGCGAGACTGGCGGAAGTCGCGATGGGCAAGGCCGAGAGACAGAAGGCAAAAAAAGGAAAGAAAAACTAGTCGTGGCGAGGTTCATTCTGGCTTTGCAAACTCCTCCCTGCGCATCCAAGAAATGGAATCTGCAGACCCCGGGCGGACTCCAAAGAGCCGCATGTTGCACAGCATTGTAGTAGTACAGTACTACTGAATCCGCAAGTCCTTGTGGAAAACCCACTTTCTGAAGTAAGTCACATAACAAGTTGTAACGGGTCTCAGCCAAACCCATAAGCCCAACTCTTCAGCGTTCTTCAGACCTGATCATTTGTATTGTATTTGCCAAAACAAGTTAAAAGAGAGTCCTTTGAGGAAGCACCACAGTCTCTGGATGAGACATTGCGTCTTTTGCATCCCTGGTGGTTTTGTGTGATGGATCTTTAACGGGTGTTCCCTGGTTGACGATCATGGCCGATAGGCTGGGAAACGCCGAGACTTGCTTATTTTTGCTTAGTGTGATGTTTGCTCGATCGCCAGTGATTGGCCAGCGGCTTTTTGCTTCCCCGCGCGGCCCATTGGAAGAGTCTCGAAAATAGTCAGTACATTGTGGAGTACTATTTCGGGGATGACGATTGCTTGCTACTCGATGATAAATCGAGCGGATCGTCTGGTATTATTATTGGGCTCCGAGGGGGCAAGGCATCATGGTGGGGTCAACCGTTCTGGTCATTTGTTCTCGAAGCCGTGATGTCCCTCATTATCAGAGATTGCGCCCGAGGAACGATCCCTTGGTGCTCAGGAGAAGTGAATCCTAGTAGTGTACTCGGCGCTTCCGTATCAATCATCATCCAACATTAGAGAAAACTATACGAAGGACATAGTACTCATGGTTTAAAAACTACGACAGCTTAAAAAAAAAGGCCTCTTCAGCACTCGAGTTTGCGACATTCTAACATACTGCCTTTTCCTATTCTTAGTTTGTCAAGGCAATGCTCTAAAAAGAACTACCCCCACTAGCTATCGCAACTGCATTGAAATCTTGCTGTGCGACAAGCCAACCTTTTTTTTCCCCAGAAAGAAAAGAAACTCGGCCTGCTTTGCTTTAGCTTGTGCTTTCCTCCGTCTCTGAGTCACTTGTTGTGTGAGCTGACGCCATGGGGAAGACGCTCGTGTATCCGAAACGGTCTAGTAGCACCGTGAATAGGCACAAAGAACGAGGTAAATCTCAGCCTCCTGCAAATCGGCACGGTTTCTCACCCATTAACAACTGTTGAGTTAGCTACGTACGACCTTGGCCCCATCCACGCCATCGTTAATTCTTCCCCCGTCCTGCACGTCTCGTTCAACCCAGGTGGAGATGACCCGTTCCCAACCACGCTGCCCATGATCGGGCAGATGGGTTCCTTTGAGTATCCCTCTGCAGGAATTGACGAGCCACTCGACTGCTACATCCACGGCTACGTAAGCTCGCGAATGATGAACCTTGCGCGTGCCAGCGAAAAGGGTCTCCCCGTGTGCATCGCTGCCACCAATGTTGACGGATATATTCTCACCCTCACACCCTTCTCGCACAGTTACAATTATCGCTCCGTTGTCCTGCACGGATACGCTCAACCCGTGACGGACGAAGAGGAAAAGCTATACGCCATGAAACTCATCACCAACTCTGTTGTGCCCTCGCGCTGGGAGAATACGCGTAATCCACCAGACGGTGGGGAAATGGCTTCCACGACGATTCTGCGAGTGAAGATTGTGGATGGGAGTGGGAAGGTCCGCAATGGCGGGGTGTCGGACGAGAGACAGGATTTGGAGAGGCCCGAGTTAGTTGATAAAGTGTGGACTGGCGTTGTGCCGATTTGGCAAACTTTTGGGGAGCCAGTACCCAGTCCTTATAACAAGGTCCCTGTTCCGGAGCATATCTCCTCATATATCAAAGAGATGAACGAGAAGAATGAACGCTATGCGAAAGAAGCAATCCATGCCAGGCCACCCAAGGAGGCACAGAACTGACGATTGGCCGGGCAGAAGGTTGCGCTACTTGGAATATATAGACCGGAAATACAGCAAAAACGATGGATGGATTTTGACAACATCGTAGCCCAAAAATACTATTCGTTGATGTGCTGGACACGCTTGAGGGGGAAACTGTGACGTTTGTCGGTCTGCCAAGAGAGATGACATGCATACACACTTGCTATTTAAACAACACTGCCAGAAGGTCAAACATCGAACACCCACACTTCGACAGCGTTTCAAAGCATTTTCTGAGTTCTGGGTGAATCACATTTGCACAACTTTCTCGAGTCATTTTTGAGAAGGTCCAGGCATTGATTGCAGAGACTCCTGAGTCATCCCCATTATTGGTGGCCTCCAACTTCAGAGCCTCAACCCCACCAACTCCGGCAACAGCAAGTTCTGTCGGAAGATTGACCGAACTGGGGAAAAAAAAAGACAAAAGGAGCTCTGTATCAACTCCTGGTTGCGGACTTGCAATTGAGCGACTTCGCTCTCTGCTCATTTCGCTAATATACTTGCTTATACGCTTGATCATGGGTTCCTCCTCGATCGTGCCCGAGGCCGACCTGCGCACCTTCACAGAACATCTCAAAAGGTCCAGACGCATCCTTGCCCTCCTTGGGGCTGGGCTCTCCGCTGCATCCGGTCTCCCAACGTTTCGGGGGGCCGGAGGCCTGTGGCGGCGACATGGGGCGATAGACCTTGCTAGCGAGGAGGCATTTATGGCACATCCAGATCTAGTATGGCAGTTTTATAGCTATCGAAGACACATGGCGCTGCTCGCAAAGCCGAACAAAGCACACTATGCGCTTGCAGAGTTGGCGAAGCGAAATCGAAACTTTATCACACTGACGCAGAATGTTGATGGTACGGGTTTTCTCTCTTTGGTTACTTCCCCTTGGTACTATCAGTAGTACCTTGTTGCACTGACGACTCTCCAGGCTTGTCGCAACGAGCGGGACATCCCAAATCGCAGCTGTATGAACTACACGGGTCTCTCTTCACAGTGAAATGCACTGGTCTGTTCTGCAGACATGTTGCCGAAAATGAATTTACGGATCCTATTGTTCCAGCCTTGGCTCTTCCACGAGCTGGAACCCAGCCGGAACCGGTGGAGGACGACAAGACCGGCGAAAAAGCCGCAGAATTGCTCACCCAAGCCCTAAACTCCTCTGCACCAGTTTTATCCAAACCTCTCCTCAACCCTGGGGAACTCGACATTTCAGACCCCAATGTCCCGCTTCCCAAGATCCCCCAGGAGGAGTTGCCTCGATGTCCCAAATGTGAAGGCCTCCTTCGACCGGGTGTGGTATGGTTCGGCGAAGCGCTCCCAGAAGATGTCCTGGAGACGGTTGATAAATGGATTGAGCAACCAGAGACGATCGACCTGATCTTGGTAGTGGGAACGAGTGCCGCCGTTTTCCCTGCCGCCTTGTACATTGACACCGCGAGGGGTAAGGGGGCGAAGGTGGCGGTGATCAACATGGATAAAAGCCATATGCCACGCAGTGGGTTGAAACCGGGGGACTGGTTTTTTGAGGGAGATGCCAGTGCCATTTTACCAGAGATTTTGAAACCGGCTATTGGGGAGATATGACATCCTGTTCTGGTCAAACGAGTTTCTGAATCAAAAGCAAATTGGAGTTGCAAAAATGGTACATAGTACTACATATAACAGTATACACGACATACTAACTAGTACTATTAATATGTGCACAGCAGTACTTTCAGTATCTAACTTACAGTTGCAGCTATAACGTAAATACCGTAGTATGAGTCAATAACCATGCAAAGAGTAGTATTCTCTTGATGCGCCATTCAAACTTTGTAGGACTGGCGCCATTACTGCAATCCTACACTGAGTATCCATATGTTCGGTTTGTGGATGGGCGCACTCAAGAGAGAATGCCAAGCCTTGAAACGAATGAAGTGAAAGCGGTTGCCATGGCACCCAGGCGATCACCTTTGTCAAAACAACCCACACACAGAGCCCGATGTGCCCCAGCCAAATCAAGCTTCATTAGTTTCGAGTTTTAGGCGATCCAAGCTGGTTGCCTGCAAAGAATGCTCCAGGGTGCTTTTAGAGCTTTGTTGTGGATTTAATCCCGGTTTCAGCCTCCAGCATTTCGCTCCGGCACCCGACTTCGAGTTCACCGTCCGCCATATTCTCCACCTTTTTTACACATCTAACCCTGGCGTTGGCAAGCCTTGCTCTTTCCAATTCTTCTCGCATAGGTTATTGCCGCCGTGAACTGACAGATTAGACTGGACTGGCAGGGGAAATTGTATCGTCCTAACGTATTCTAACTGAAGTCCGACACTCGATGCCTACAAACCATTCGACACGAGCTCATCTCAATTCTGAATCGACAAATTTCGCATAAACATCATGGTTCAGGAAAGAGAACCGCCGCAAACCCCTTCCTATCCTTCACAGGAGGAGAAGAAGCCCCAGCAACGTCATATACACCCAGAATTCGGGAAACCTTCGCCGCTTGGATCAAATTTCTACCAGAGGCATCCTTTCAATATCCCAAAAGCCAACAAGCCGCGGCCGGAGCACCATAGGCCTACTGCTCCATCACAACCACAACATGGGAAATTTAGCAAAAGTTCAGCGAGTCTCCTTCGACCAATGAAGCCCTCGTCTTTCTCCAGTTACCAGCCGGTCTACATCTCTGACGACGAAGATTCTGTTGCCATTGCACGTCCGACCAACGAAATTCGCACCATAAAGAGAGGCTCTTCACCGCTGTTCACCTCGCCAGCTAAGCCAAAGGCGCCGCCGCCATCGAAAGCAGCCTCAAATATCCAGAATTTCGTTGACCTCACGACTGAAACTAGTAGAATGTCGACAAATAATGCCCACCGTCATGAAGAGTTTGGTGCAATGGACGCGTACACATATGTGGACGCAGCAAAGGCCAATGAGAACATCAAGGCGTTGCTTGAAGGAGCCTTTGAAGATGAAGACGACAAACCGCGCACAAGGTCGCGAAAGAAGAAGATTGACAATGAGGTTATGAATCTTGCCGATAAACTGCAAGCGGTTAGTGTGAATGACGGGGAAAAAGAGCAACCCAAAGCCGTTGATGCGGCCACTGAGGACGAGGAAGAGGAAGAGGAAGACGACGGAACCAGAGAGGGACTCAAGGTGAAACTACTCCCACATCAGATCGAGGGAGTAGATTGGATGAAGGATAAGGAGGTTGGTTTGAGAAAAACTCGAGGTGTTCTTCCCAAAGGAGGTATCCTTGCGGATGACATGGGCCTGGGAAAGACCATTCAGACAATCGCGCTCCTGTTGGCCAATCCGAGACCTCCAATGGATGAAACCGATGGTAAGAAGGACAAAAGCAAGCCAAAGATAGCATCCAGCGTCGGCAAGGGAACGCTCGTCGTGGCACCGCTGGCACTGATCAAACAATGGGAGTCTGAGATTGAGTCTAAGGTTGCGGCTTCCCATCGGATGCGCGTTTGTGTCTACCATGGTCAAGGTCGTACGAAGCACGCGCACGACTTGAATGACTATGATGTAGTCATCACCACCTACGGCACACTGAGCTCGGAACACGCTCAAGCGATGAAGGATGCTGATGGCAAACGAACTGGGTGTTTCGGTGTTCACTGGTATAGAATCGTTCTTGATGAAGCGCATACGATTAAGAACCGCAATGCCAAAACTACCCAGGCCGTTTATGCCCTTAATTCCGAGTACAGATGGTGCCTGACTGGAACACCCATGCAAAACAACTTGGACGAACTCCAAAGCTTGATCCGATTCTTACGCATCAAACCGTATGATGACCTTGCTGCATGGAGGGACCAGATCACTCGTCCGTTAAGCAATGGACGTGGTGGCCTCGCAATTCGTCGACTACGGGTGTATCTCAAAGCATTCATGAAGCGTCGCACAAAGGACGTACTCAAACAAGACGGTGCTTTGGGAACTGGCGACAAGACCGGAAAGGACGGCCAGAGCAAATCATCGCAAGGTTTCGAAATTAAGAAACGCGAAGTCATTAAAGTTGCAGCGGATTTCTCGGATGCTGAACGTGAGTTCTACACCCGCCTGGAGAAGCGGACGGATAAGAGTCTAGAACAAATGATTGGGAGAAATAATCTGAGCTATGCGAGTGCGTTGGTATTGCTTCTTCGCTTGAGGCAGGCTTGCAACCATCCAGATCTCGTAAAGGGTGACTTGGCACAGGAAAAGGATGCGTTGAGTGAAAGCCAGTCGAAAAATTCGAAGAATGATGATATTGATAGCATAGCCGATATGTTAGGGGGATTGAGTGTTGCAACTAAACGATGCGACGTGTGTCAAATTGAGCTATCGAGGCAGGAAGCTCTGAGTGGGACTGGCAGATGTGCTGAGTGCGAAGAAGATCTGCAGCAGGGGCCCCTAAAAAATATGGCCAACATCAAGAAGAAGAGAAAGGACAAGTCGAAGTCAAAACAAAGGGAAAGCAATGCTTCAATCGCAGGGGAACAAGAAGCGAAGAAAGAAGATGCCCAGAAGGCTCGGATGCGGAAAAATAGACCCATTGTCCTTGACAGCGACGATGAGGATGAGGCAGAATGGCTTGTCCCAGAAAGCGAGCGTCCGACCGAAGATCTTGGTACTGCAGGCGGCACAGATGATGAGGATGCAGAGGGGGGTGGAGAGTGGTTGGGTTCCGAAGACTCGGATACTGACGAGGACTCGGAAAACGAGGACGAAGACGAAGACGAAGAAGAAGAGGATGATTCATATGACTCCAACCAGGTTCTAGCTTCGACTAAGGTCAGGCATCTGATGAAGATCCTCAGAAAGGAAGCAGATGAGTACAAGTTCATCGTCTTCTCTGTCTTCACTTCTATGCTTGATAAGATTGAGCCTTTCCTCAAACGCGCAAATATCGGCTATGCGAGATATGATGGCAAGATGCGAAACGATTTACGAGAGGCAAGCTTGCATAAGCTGCGTAACTCGAAGAATACCCGAGTACTCCTCTGCAGTCTTCGGGCTGGGTCTCTTGGTCTGAATCTTACGGCTGCCAGCAGAGTGGTCATTTTGGAGCCATTTTGGAACCCTGTAAGTCCACCCACCACGTTACCGTCGCTATACAAACCGGATGCTGACCGATACATTTCTTCAAGTTCGTTGAGGAGCAAGCTATCGATCGTGTTCACCGCCTCAATCAAACCGTTGACGTCAAGATTTACAAATTGACCATCAAAGACACCGTCGAAGAGCGTATCCTCGACCTACAGGAACGCAAACGTGAGCTTGCCAACGCCACAATCGAAGGCAAGACGGCTGCTGGCAAGCTGACGATGAACGATATGCTCGCTCTGTTCAGACACGATGCTGAAGCACGGTTTGCTGATGAGCGGGATCTGGACGATCTGGACTTCAGCGGCAAATCTCGCTTGTTGAATTCGAAAGACGAGAAATATGAAGGGTGTGGTGTATCTTCTACTGCGTCTTCCACATCACGTTCCAACCAAAGCCGCAGAGCCACTCCACCAGTCATGGAGAGCCGTAACAAAGGGAAGAGGATTGTGCCTGAGAGTTCAGTATATGGACGGCGATGGTAGTCGGTATGCTCCTTGAGGTTTTCCATTTATGGGAGTTTGGGACCGGTTTGCATTGTTTTATTTTTTTTAAGTTGTGATCTATACAGCATACGGCTATAGGATATAATGATACCCTGATGAAAGACTGGTGGCTTCTTTTTTTGGCTTTGTTTCTGGTTGATTGTGGTTTTGAAAAACTAGAAGATGGCTCCATTTTGGGATACTCTGGGAAAACCCACAATGGTGCGATATTTCAGGTAATCTCACAGAGTAAGATGACTGTTTCACTCTGGCAACCTGACAGTTCTGAGCTTTTCTGGGAAGTCCTGGTCTAATAAAGGTCCTACAGACCAGACTTTATGATAGTATATGCTTCTATTAACTGTGCCAAGTTGTATATGACCCGATCGCCTCCACGAGCATAATTGGTTGATAAATTCCCTCGAAAACAAGCAAAGTTCCTCCGAGTCTCGCTCCCATGTAGAAGATCATGAAGATTTTTTAAAAGGATACGTTAAAATCCTGCGAAATCATCAGACAGATGGGAAACAAATCCTAGGAGAGAGAAATGAGCCTGTCCTTGGTATAATGCAATGATGTCCAGTGATAAAGACCAGATACACATAACGATGTATAGAGGTTGGACTGAAAGGGGTTGAAAGTTCCAGGAAAACAAAGTACCGCGTAATCGATTAGCAATGCTCATGTAAAGTCACAACGCTGCAGAAACAAGAGCTCAATAAAATTACATTCCGTTGCCTTAAATTCCAAAAGCTTGTTGATCATGTTACATGCAATCGTAGCACGTTGCAATTCTCTGCTTGTCGTGAAGCAACAAGAATGGAGAGGCCATGCTGTTCTGTATTGTTGGGTAAAAAGGTGTAGAATGGACCATTGCCTCCGATTCGCTGATACTGACAAGTGGGAATTGAACTGGTTTCACAAAGCCCCTTCCTCAATGTCGAGGGGAACACCATCATAAGCAGGGTTCAACGGACGGGCGAGGAGTGCAAGGAGCTTATCCAGCTCCACCCAGTTAGCCGGGTTCAATGCGAATTTCCGATGCTTTCGTGTTGTAATGTGCTGGCCTATCAGTTAGATTTTGGAGTCCTCGAAAATTGCAAGAGCAGGACACAGAAACTGGACTTACTTCGTCAAAATCATCATACTTCTCCCGACAATTCTCGCAGTATCCCGGCTTTGGCTCCCGTTTCTTTTCTGACGTCTGTTTCAAATTCTCAGGCATCCTCCGGGATCCTTGGGCTAACGTCACTGACCCAGTTAACTCCTCCTTTATCTCCTCTCTAATCGGCACAAGGCAACCTTGTGCTTTGGTCTTTGCAGCGCGAGGCACTGGAGTGCGAGTGGGCCGACTCGCCATATTCGCATCTGTTGGCCTAAAGGACGATGAGGTTCCGGTCACGGGAACGATTCCATTGCCCTTCTCAAGGACTTTGCGTTTGAGCTCATGAACTTCCTTACTGGTGCTTGCCTTCGCTCCCGGAACGGCAGCGGTTGAAGACACCATCTGTGATCGAATGGCAGAGGTGATGTTGGAGGGTTGTATGCCCGAAGCCGCTGGCACCTTGGGCCAGTGATTATTCTTAAGTGCTTGCGTGATATTCATGGTTGAGAGTTGCTGGGGCCTGGTGTCCTTGAGTACGACCATGTTCCCATAGGCGGGCACCGCGCTGGGTTGCTCTCTGGGCATCCTCTCGTAATCTACGTCTTTAGCCTTTCGTTGCGGAGGTGAGGGTGCCTTGGAGACGGCCACTGTGTGCGCTGGTGGCTTAGGTTGGGGGGCGGATTTTTTCTCTCGTTCTTCTTTCTTTGATTCCTCGTCGATGAGGAAGGGGCACTTTCCAAGACGTGAGCTGCGGAACTGAGGCCAAATGCCATCCTGACGCTTCGCAACTTTTGGATATTCACGGACTATGACTGGGCGGGTCTTTTCGTCCATGTCATGGACATAGATGAAGGGACCTTTGAATGGTACAATATCTCTGAAGGTGTCCCGATCGGCGTACCCATGCAGTTTCTCGTTCTGCAGGGCCAATGACAGGTCATTCTCTGCCCTTCCTCGCATGTGTGTACTCACACTGTTCCGAGAGTTATGACCATGCTGCGATGTGAAGTCGGTGTCATTAATTGTCGAAACCACGCGGTGCAGTTTCTCCAAAGACCAAATCTTGATGCCCATCTTGCGAGCCCGGTAGAGAATATCTAGGTCTTGTCTGTCCTCCAGAGTTCGCGTTCGTGTCCGAGAAGGCATTGTTTTATCGAGCAAGGAGGGGTTGACTGTCTCTACCGGACCGTTCACATTTTGGTGGCGGAACGGGAGAGATGTTTGAGCAGTGCTCGTTCTTTGGGGTGGTTCGATATCGGGAGGGGGAATAGGACGAGTGGTGATGACGTGCGTGACATCTTTCGAGAAAAACTTCTCCTCGCGCTACGCAAGGAAAACAGAGTTGATGAATTAGTGAACGTTTTGAAATCA
This sequence comes from Malbranchea cinnamomea, assembly GCA_900128795.2. Taxonomy (NCBI): domain Eukaryota; kingdom Fungi; phylum Ascomycota; class Eurotiomycetes; order Onygenales; family Malbrancheaceae; genus Malbranchea; species Malbranchea cinnamomea. The sequence continues at coordinate 21,055 of FQSS02000783.1, read as the reverse complement.
AAGTGCAATGGATCTGGAAAGACAGTGACTTGGTAGTGGGCAGAATGTTGGTGTTATGCAGGGAAGGTGAGAGCAAAGTGAGGAGCAAGACTTACTGCACCCAACGCTGCGATCTGTCTTGAGAACTTGTATCGAGTATCATCAGGAATGTTCTCAAAGTAGAACACAAATGAAGGAAACACTTTTCGATAGTATTTCTGCCACAACCGAATGCTCTCAATATCTGCCTGATACTCCGCAGCCTTCACATCTTTCACGGATTTGAATGAGCTCTGTGCAACTTGTCTCTGCTTTGCCGTCTGCCTTTCCTCTGCAGCCTCTTTCAGCCTCTCTTCCCGCATACGACTGGCGGCCTCGGGGTCCAATTTCTGATAAACATGATTGTCGTATGCAACCGCAAGTTCCCGTGTAATCTTTTCCTTTCGGGGGGTCCTCTTGCGGGGAAGCACCGGTCTGGACTCCGCGGCCTGATATACAGTCTTTCGAAACGGAGATCGGGTAGCCGCCTCATCCTGGTCTAGCAATTGCTTTTTCAGAGGAGGTTCTTGATAGTAGCCTGCTTCCGCATGAAGAACACTCGGATAGGCACGCTTCCCAACCACGACGGGAGCATGGCGAGGGGAATTGGTGCCATTGGGGACATTGGCCAGAGGGGTTCTTCGACTCGACATAGCCATCGACGTCGTTTGAGGAGAAGGGGAAATAAACACTGCTGTCATGTATAACAATATACTCCGGACTCAAACGCAGAAGAACGAGAGAGAGAGAGAGAGAGGAGGGGTCTCACTGGAGCGGGAGGACGCGGTGATGGGTCACGGCGTCGACACGACAAAATAATTCAAAGAATAGCACATGACAGAAGAGAGAGTCGACATCCACGCAGACAAATATAGATAAAAGAGAACCAGTGTCGCTGGAGGCCGTCAGAAAGCCACTACGTCCACAGAGATTCTGCAGACGGTGAGCTTGTTGGAGCTTCAATGTTGAGAGATGGAGGATTAGTCGGTCTTGTTTTCCAAACAACCCGCGCCTGCTTCGTACCTGGCCGTCCGACCAATCAGAGCGCGTCAAGCCCAACGGCGCGTGACTTCACCAGGCCCTAACCCTATTTGAGAGGTTGAAGTCTGGATGCTTTGACGGGAGTTGTCCATGGTTGATCCTGAGCTTTATCGATTCTGGACTATCCCGAGAACTATCTCGGCATTGGAAGAATCTGCAGACACATCTTGATCCGTGAGATTGCACGAATATGCTCGTAAGCTAGCCTGTACAGCTCCTTACATACATACTACTGGCATCTACGGAGATGGAGGCTACAGCTGGAACCTTCCGGTTACTAGTACTCCTATGTAGTATGTATGACTGGTACTGAAATGGAATGAACTCATCAAAATCCTACAGGTGCATAACAGCTTTAAAAAATTCGAACACACTCTCGTACACAGTCTCTATGTTACCCAGGGTATGTGATACAAGTAGTAGGAAACGAACTGATCGTACACAGAGTCATCACTCCTGCCCAACTGCAGAGGCAGATCACATTTACTGTCGCAGAGCCTCGATGTCGTCAATCTTTGCATCCCGTTAGCCATGTTCCTATTGACTCTAAAAAGAGACCATGGGTTCTTACCTCTTTAACAGCTTCCGTGGTCAGAATTATCGGGTTATCGTCTCCAACGCACACGCTGTCTTCAATCCGGATACCTATTCCGCGGAACTGTGCTGGCCAACGATCGTCGTCTGGCACGTAGATGCCACTGCAGAAGGTGAAATCAGTACAAGAACGAGAACAATATATCTTACACACTGAATAAGTCCACACGTACGGCTCGATGGTAATGCACTGCCCCTTTTGAAGTTTATGCCTCCTTGGGTATCCAACACAATCATGGACATCAAGCCCGATGAAGTGTCCCAGGTGGTGGGGGAAGAGGGTCAAGACCGCCTGCGTGTATTCAACGTCAATTCTAAGCCTCGCTGGGTGAAACGGAACAAGTGAGAAAAACACTCACGTCGCCAGATGTGTCGAAACCCAACAGGCGCAGCTGCTCTCTTAGGTCACGTTCGGCGATCCGGTGTAGGTCATCCAGGGACAGGTTTGCAGACTCGCAACAGAGCGAGACGCAGGTTCTTTGAACTTTGAGGACGGCATTGTAGAGATCCCGCTGCGGATCAGTGAACTTGCCGTTTATCGGCCATGTTCGCGTGATATCGGAAATGTAGTTGCCATACTCCTGATGATCGAGTCAGCTCCGAAAGCGATATCGACTGAGCAACCCAGGGGGACACGCACGCCACCTCCGTCAACCAGAACCAGCTCTCCATCTCTGAAAATAGTCAAATTTTAGTTCTCTCTCTTTCCTTGTATCTGCTTTTGCAGCCCCTCACCTCAAAACATCATTGTTTCGGACGTAATGGATGCTAAGCGCGTTCTGCAAAAGTTAGCCTCACGGATCAAGCAACAGCACTCGAGAGATCCACAGTGTATACCTGGCCTCCAGCGACAACAGGCACAAAGGCCGACGAGTCACAGCCGTTCGTTTTGAATTGATACTCCAAAAATGCATATAAATCCTTTTCCGTCGCAAATCCACGGCTCATAGCAGCAGTAAAGGCCCTACCCGATGCTTGACCGGCCTTCCTCATGTTGATAATCTCCGCATCGCTCTTGTACAACCGTAGCTCGTTCAAGATAGGTCGAAGCGGCTTGATTTTTTTCGAGGCGGATATCTTGCTTAATATGTCGTCATTATTCGAGGACTTGGGGAGTAGCCGTGAGAATAAGGAACGGGAGAAGTCAAATGTATTGACATCCGCATATATTTCTGAGGCATCGGAGATGATGGCGGGAAGCGTCTCCGCAATTGTCTCTATATCGCCGCTCTATAGAGAAAAGAAAAATGCATCAGTGCTCACATCCGTCATATATCGTGACACTGCATTCAATCAAAGCGACTATGCTCACTTCGTCCGCGTTGAAAACGTCTATAGCGGCCTGGGTCCCTGACCTGGCTCCGTCCCAGAGTTCTGACCGCGGATCTTTCTCGCGCACATAGAGGTGGAAAATATGATCGTTCGAGCCGTCATTTGCTGCAGATCATGAGCATTGAGTCCCACCTCCGGTACGACGCGAGTAAGTCTCTCACCAATCACAGCTAAAGATTTAGGCTCGTTGAACCCTAAAAGCTTTTCTATCAGCTGGTGGCTCTCTCTCTCTCTCTTAAATCGTGCGACAGCGGATGCCCATACCGGTAAGATAGAAGAAATCTGAGTCCTGGCGGTACTCGTAGAAGACGTCTGGAGCTCGGTATTTGACGTCTGCAGCCGCGACGACAGCAATTGCGTTCTTAGGCAGTTTGGAGGCAAGTTTAGAGCGACGATGGGCGTACTCAAGAGCAGTGATGCCCGGGGTGACTGGATGAGCCACGATCAAGATTAGTAAATCTTTTGGTCATAGATGTCCCAAGCAAAGGACCAGGTCTGTTTCTCACCCTCCCCAGCTCTCAGGATATGCGGATGTGTCTCATGGACTGGCTGGCCAAATTGGAGCTCCGCGGCAGGAATTGAATGGTAGCCGTGTCTCTGAGGATTTCGCCGAACGTTTTGCGGCTGGAACTGCCACTCACACCAACAACGCAAGTTGGATTGCGTATTGAGGAAGCGTTGTGATCGCTGCAGCAGCGACGACACGCTCTTTGACATTTTCCTGACTTGCACTTAGTCCAACCTGGTCCTGCACCACGATTGTCCATGAAAAATGAGCTATTTACTCCGTCAGCGCGGCTTGAACCGCCGGTGGACCGATGAAAAAAATGATGTCAGCACGGGACTCCGATTGGCCTTTTTGTGCTGATGTCATTGTCCGTCCTGCCAAGACCCGGTCTTCCTTTTGTACGGTACTCTGTAATTACAGATGGCATGCCAACATCAGTGTTGCTAAGTTACTTCTACGATGTACACTTCCGTACTCCTTGTTTTGGTCAGAAGTTCAAGAGGCACCACATCATAGTACTACTTAGTATCAGTTGATTTGCAGATACACTGGAGCTCTTACTTGGAACCAGTGAAGGAAAACAAGTACTCATGACAAATACAACTCACAAGGCAGAGAGTCGATGTTTCGAAACGCAGCCATGGCACAGCACTCACACAGGGAGCAAAGGTGCAGACCGACGCTAAACTACTCGGCCTACGATTAACCGAGTAATTCTCTACAGTGGAGAGGATTAAGCTACCAGAACACCGTCACGTTATTCAGGCACCAAATGGTGCATGCTGGAGTCGATGATAATGGCCGTTCTGCAGCCAAAGTTTCCTCGTCCGTCCCCCACAATGGCATGCTGCGACTCGGAGGAAACAGGGAGGAGTGAACCAAATTGGGTGAGCGGCGTGGCCGCTTCAGACAGAGGTGATACTAAGAAGAACAGCCCAAGAATAATTAGCCAACATGCTTTAACTATAGTAAAGCGATGACCAAGCACGGGAGGAGTCCAGATGCTCATGCATGTACTATTCTTTCCAGATCAGCGAGACCTCTTCTTTCTTCCGTGGCCCTGCAAGAAAGAAGGTCCAGTTTGGGACCAGGTCGACGCCCTTCTTACCTGCAAGACAGAAGAATGAACTAGAGTCATCTAGTTCTGCCTGAATCCGTCTGGACGAGATTGGAAACACGATCTTGGTTCGAGAGCCGGGTTGTTGTCTTTTGTCAAATGGCGCCTGACAGCGTCAGGGTTGCCATCATTGGCGGCGGACCGATAGGCTTGACAGCCGCTCACGCCCTGCACCATGCGGGTATCGACTTTGTGGTTTTGGAGCGAAGGGATTCGGCCGTTTTGGATGAGGGCGCCAGCCTTGTTCTGACGCGGCCAGCATGCGAATAATGCACCAGTTGGGCCTCTTAGACTCTCTCCTCAAGATCGGGGCTGAGATCTGGCGCAACAAAACCTTCACCAGAGAAGGACTGAGATTTCGAGACAATTTTTGTTCCTCTACAAATAAAGGAAAAGTAAGTCGCTGCTTGGATCTTTGGCACGGAGGCGAACGGCTCCATCAGACAAGGAGTGCTAATCTGGCCTTGCGCGGACATGGCATCGGTCAGGTCGCGCTCCATCGAGCGCAGCTTGTTCAAGCCCTCTTCTCATATTATCCATCCTGGGCATGTTTTTTGTCATTCCAACGTCGAGGTAATGATTCCCATCTTTCATTGAAACCTTCTTGAATAGATTGGAAGAGGTTACTCTGTGCAACTTCATAATGCAGCTATATTCATTTGACATGGAGATCTTCAATCCCGAGAATAGAGTCAAGAAAATCGAACTGTATCATATTCGCTTACTGCCGTCGAATCTTCGTCGTCTTAGTGAAATGGGAAACGACGCCATCTATCAAGGAGACGGTTGGAACGAGGCTGTAGAACTTCTTTGAGTGAAGACTCCGTCCGGCATCGAAAGTTGTCGTCTTTGGAGACTTTGGAACGTTGACGTACAAACTCGCGATGGCAAGGAGTGCAGATCAAGACAAGTCAACATGAGTCGGTCATCGTTACGCCATGGGACCAAGAACTCAACGGCCGGTTTACGTGCGTGCCTTGAGAATAGAAAGCATCTTCTTTCTTGGAAACACTGATATGGAGTCCAACGAGGCTTCTGATTTCGTGCCTATTTTTTTTTTTTATTTTTCTGCGTGCGAGTAAAATTGTTTTGGTGGTTCTTCAACTGGCCCGAAGTTTGCATTATGGGGTATGAATTGTAGGTTTGAGACCGCTTGCCTAGTTCGGTATAAAAGCCGTTGATGATAGTCAGTGGCTAAAGCAGTTGTTGGACGCATCAAGACCGGCAGACTCCTGAGATGAATGGTTTAGTGATGATTTCGTGAGTGTTCTGGAGTACGGAGCAAGTGACACAACAGCATCTATCCAAGCAATCACCTGTATTCATGGCTCCTTTGCCGGTAGAAGAAAAGGACTGAGACACCTGCTTCTGCTGTACAGCATGATGCATGCCACCAGGGACGTTGTGGGAAAGGTCAAACAACTTGACTGTCTGAGTCGACTTACCCCTGGTCATCGTAGTAGTATTGATCAAGAAGGTAAAGATACATGGAAAGATGTGGGAGACGTGAAAAATGTTGGTATTAACAGTACAAGGTGTTAGAGTATGTAGCAGGAATAGGTTCAAGTAGTTGGGACTACGAGGAGGTCGATGAAGGATCTGCGGGCGGAATCTTTTGCATTTACATAGTATGTTTCTTTCTGGCCGTGCGGAAAATACTACTGTAGTGTCGTACACCGAATGAGCCCAAGTGTTAACTAGCGGGTACGAATGGGGCCACCATGCTCCATCGGGTTCTCAGTAGGCCTGAAAGAAAAGTGCGATGCTCGTTTGGTTCTTCTGCGACTATCCTCTCGAACCCTGCTTCGTACATGGCATGGAGTACTAACTTTGGGGATATTTCGCGGGTTCTGGAGCACGCGACACACTTCACTGCGCATTGCAAGCACAAAGGACGTGGGAACACCAAATAGACAATCTACCATTGCCGGCAAGCACAGCTGACCCGTTTGTGATAGTATCCCAGAGGAGGCTTCATAGCGTTTGTTCTTTCATCAAAGTTGTACATAGTAGCAGTTAGTGGGAGTACCCCGTAACCCTCCGTTCATTGTTGAAGGGGCCATTCGGCATCTCAGAGCTGCAAGACAAACAGCAGCAATGACGTCGGTCCGACTGAGATGGGCCTCGGCTTCGCGATCTACGGCTTGCCCAATGAGAGTGCGTGGAGGATTTGATGTTCCGATCCGATCATGGAGCCAGCATCTCCCAAAGTGAATGAAGATTCTCTACTCTACGCAGCATATACCAGCACGTCTCACGGCGCCCATTCATAAAGCCCGCTCAGTCGGTGAATGGCGATCGCGATGGGGTATCTACTTCCTCTCCAGCGTTTTGTTGTTCTCACTTTGCTTCTCCCCTCCTCCTGGTCTGCGACAAATCCCGGCTAAGCGGATATGCTTTTCAAGATGTCACTCCAGCGTTCGAGTGCCCGGCTTTGGAAGACGCCATGTCCTCCCACCTCGATATACCCCAAGGGCGCTAGAGCATCGCTAGTTCCTCTCCTGTCCTTGCCGTTCCAGGCCATCCCCCGTTCTCCACAGATCCCCAACCAGCCATATCAAGTCCGCTTTAGCTCGCACTCTCCGATGGGGGTCACATCCGTCACGGCGCGGAAAAAAGTGACGATCAAGACCCTGCAGACTCTCTACAAGAAGGGGGAGCCCATTACCATGCTCACGGCCCATGACTTCCCGAGTGGTCTTGCTGCCGAGGCAGCTGGCATGGACATGGTGCTGGTTGGAGATAGTCTTGCCATGGTGGCCCTGGGGATGAGCGACACAAGTGAGGTGCTGCTCGAAGAGATGATCCTCCATTGTCGTAGTGTGGCTCGAGCAGCCACGCATGCCTTTACCGTATGTCTTTGTCGCCATCCCTTGTTGACTTGACCTTGCCAAGACATCAACTGACAAATGTATCTATCCTTGAAGGTTGGTGACATGCCCATGGGATCCTACGAGATATCTCCAGAGCAAGGGGTCGAAACAGCGATCAGGATCATCAAAGAAGGCCGTGTGCAATCTGTCAAGCTCGAAGGTGGTGCCGAGATGGCACCCACTATCCGCCGTATCACCCAGGCAGGCATCCCCGTCGTGGCCCATGTTGGCCTTACTCCACAGAGACAACATGTCCTGGGTGGGTTCCGGGTTCAGGGCAAGTCCACGGCTGACGCCGTTAGGATCCTAAAGGATGCGCTTGCAGTCCAGGAAGCGGGCGCCTTCATGGTTGTGCTCGAAGCTATGCCGGCGGAAATCGCTTCCATCATCACGAAGAAGTTGCGGATCCCGACAATCGGAATTGGTGCCGGCAACGGCTGCTCTGGTCAAGTCCTCGTCCAGGTTGACATGTTGGGATACTATCCCCCTGGACGGTCCATTCCAAAATTTGTGAAGAAATACGGTGACCTATGGGGGGAGAGTTTGAGAGCTATCGAGCAATACAAGTCCGAGGTCAAGAGCCGCACGTACCCATCGGAGGAGTATACTTATCCCGCTCAGAAGGAACAAATCGAAGAATTTAGAGCTCTAGTTGAGGGCACTGAGTGATTGGAATGCTTCGTCGGCGTGGTTTTGCTTTTTTTTTTTTCGTGAATATCCAGATACATCTTTGGCTCTTCTGTATGACCCATAATGATGTCGTCCCTCATACACCCATCACGGTTCCGTTTGCTTTCTGTTCAGGTGGCCTGTTCTCGTTTAAGAGAGCTTCTGGATCGCAGATAGATCAGTTTGCAAGCCAACATTCAAATACCAGTGGTTCTTTCCCAAAAGCTTCCCAAGTCCACCAGTCTATAGGGTTCGACTCGTCCACGTGGGTGGTAGTTTCAGGTTAGACTCTTTCTGCGGAGTATAGAAGGCAAGATAACGAAATCGTCACCGCGGCAATCGTCGTTCATCCGAAAGCCGGAGTCAAAGAATAGGACACAATCAGCTGGTCATCAACCTTGAAACACTGTCCGCCTCATCCACACAAGCATTAGTTACTCAGTCTCCTCCCTGATAGCTATCTTGCCGGAGCCAAAACGAGGGTTCACAGCGGAAAATAGACCAAGGAACGATAAAAGCACGAAAGAGCCTACCCTCCATAGACCACCGATCCCTTCATCTAAACTGGGCGCGAAGACACTGTTGATGTAACAAAACACCGAGTCGGTTTCTTTGCAGTCGAGTTTCTTCCGCAAGAACTTGACCACTGTTCCGAACTTTTGCGAGGCGCTGATTTTGAAGACGCGGTTTTTCAGCATCGGGGCGGATGGGAGGGGATGAAAACGGACGGTCACTGGCAAATAAGTTAGAAAGGATCAGGCATAGTACTACCTAGAAACGAAGCTAGAATTGGGTGATTGTTAAGATAGTAAGACCGGATATCTATCTAGTGCTAAAGAAGAAATGAATAAAGTGGCAGATCGAGGAGTAGTGTGCACTCCATCATGAAGCTGTCCAGTCCGCCGGACTTGCTGCTCCAGGGTGAGGTCAAGAGGAAAGAAAACCATGGCTGCAAAACCAAACGACATTGCAAAATCTACCCTTTATTTTCATATATCTCTCTCTCGTCTCTAAATGAAGAAACGACCACTTTTTAGAGTACCGCAGCTTCAACTCACCTTTTCCCGAGTCGATGGCTGCAACATCCGCCAGCGCTTGGTGCGCATCCCTTGGTAACCCCGTCAAAACCACGGATGCGGACATCGTCAGCGGTAAGTTAGCGCCTCGTTCCTCATCTGGGATGGGTGTCGTTGCGCCGCCATTGTCGATGCTGTTTCTCGCGCGTGTACCCTGTCTGCTGCTGGAGCTGCTGCGGCCCCGCAGCGGGAGGCGGGGAGAGGCGGGCTTGGAAGAACCTGGGGAAGAAGAGGCGGGAGGTGAAGCACGGGACATATCAATGGTTAATCGATGAAGATCAAGAGATGTACTTGGAAGTCTCTATTGGTACAGGGGATAGAGTGTGGTTGCTGCTGAAGCTGTCGTTGTGACACACAACTTGGAAGGTTTCATTCATGAAACTACAGTACTGGGAGTGGTGGTTGGGCATCTGGCCCCGTCCTGCGACATCCAAGTACGGTACATCTACACCATTCCAGGGCCTTGCGGATTTGATCTTGGACCAATAAAGAGATCTTTGCCTATTTCAGATTTTCTTAGTTAGATAAGTTACAGTTTGTGAACGTAGTATGACGGTCATCAGCGCAGGAGGTTGGCAACTCGAGTAGCGTGCATACCTCCGTCAGCAGATCTCCCACTTATCTGTCCAACGGAGACTTGGAAACGGAATGCGAAAGAGCAAGAGCCAGTAATGAGGAGAATTCTTAGAAGGCTACATTGGGTACATATCAGGGCGTCCCACACGGCTGAAATCTTCAATATCGATCGCCCGCAAGTGCCCCAGGAAACTGGCACATTTCAAATCAAAGAAGCCAGGTGAACTACATCACAACATATCACAACTTTCTCTTTT
>FQSS02000783.1:0-10944 GCA_900128795.2 Malbranchea cinnamomea | reverse complement strand
GTAACAGACGTGGAAGTCGGATACGAGGGAATGCCACGATCGTGACATGGCTATTTTTCTTCTTTGTTTCGGTAAGGAACATTTCCTAATGTCGATAGGCACATCACCCTTGCAAAAACACTCTCGACAGCTTCGTCCCGTCACCAAGTGCCGTAGTAATATAGAATGCGTACATCCGCTTACCGAGTGCTCGAGCACGCGATGAAAATCCGCGACCCGAGCTGTTACGCTTTGCAATCCTCCGCCTTCCAAAAGACAATGTTCATTCCGCTCAAACGACAAATTGTTAGTTGCGGGCTCACTGGGATTTGAGGGAAGGTAGCTGCTATCTCCTACAAAGTAAACATCGCAATGACAATCTGTGACATTCCCTGGATGCAAAGTTGATGAAATCTCCCAGGCGAACCGGTCCCAAAGCGAGGAAATATCTGAGTTTTATTAAGTGAAAGAAATTTGCAGAGTGGAACTCCAACCAAGTTGTGCTTGGGCTTATATAAGCTAGGCTACCAAGTCGAATCGTCGCGTGTCAACAGTCATTTCGTCCTTCCAACATCAACCACACATCCTCACTAGTACTGTTTATTATCTTCTATGAATGCAGTCAGGGAGTGGGCAGTGACAGGCAGTCATAAGCATACAGTTGGCCACTATGCATGTCTTGATGAATGCATTCTCTGAATGCAACTTGATGGTTGGATGAGATTGCCCTGGAACTTCATGCAGATTCCAGGAATCACAGTTCATATCACATCCTATCGCTTCAAGTTTGATAGCCTTCCTGCTGGGAAGGGTAATGTTTCGCTTTTCTTCTTTCACTTTAACAGATGTTATCCCAGAATTAAACTATTGGTTCTATTGGTTGTGGTGGAAGAAAATGACATCCCCGATTCCTGAAAGCAGGAGGCAAACTGGAGCTTCATCCTACCACTCCAAGAACCGGATTGTGCCTTGGGAGTCCTCCTTTAACAAAGCGATATATATAGATGGGGACATAGAATTTAGGTATTTTGCAGCTGTTTATCTTCAAGAAAAAAAGATAAACGCTCCTTCAATAACCTCACAGTGTGAAGCCATCACAAAATGCCAGGGCTAAAGACAATGATGTGCTGGGTTGAACAAAGTCCTAGTGAAAGCAGTTCTCCAAACCTCTACTCTTTAGCGTCATTGGAATGTTGTCCAGCGACGAGCTACCTCTCTACTATAAATGGTAGATGATTTCGCGTCTTGTGTTCTTCCTACTTCCCACAACATCACAGTTTTCTTTCGCTACCTTCTAACGTCGTTGTCCATCCAAAACCCAAAACTTCTCCTCTATCATAATCCTGCTGGCTTATAGACACAAACCAATCTACCATCTGCTTACCCAGTCTTATTGATCTTCCTGTTTGATATCTGTGAAGATGCGTTGCTTGTTCACCCTTGTGGTGTCAATAATGTGTGCAGTGCTGGCGTCAGCCAGATTCTGCGTGTACATTGACCAGTAAGTTTTTTTTCCCTACCAACTCGTCGATTTTTTTTTGCCTGAAGCTTCTATCTCCTGTGAGGCTTTGATTCTTACTCTCGATGAAGATATCACACCCAGAACCTGCCCGACGCCAACATGACCAGAGGCATTGACTGTGTCATTATGGCATTTGCCAACTCAACTTATTTCACCACCAACCCAGCAACCCCGTATGAACCATTTAAACCTATTTCTGAGATTCGCTCTATGTTTTCCCCAGATGCAAAGCTTCTGATTGCTATCGGAGGATGGGGTGACACTCAAGGCCTGTCGCTTGGAGCAACCAACAAGACCACCCAGGAGCTATATGCCAGAAATGTGGCTGAGATGCTCAAGACTCATGGGTTTGATGGCGTTGGTACGTAACCAGTATATTACTTGTCTACATTAAAGTTTTGTTATGCTAACTACTGGTATAAGACATCGATTGGGAGTATCCCGGTGGCAATGGACAAGACTATCGGCAGGCTCCCAATGAGGAGAAAAGTGCTGAAATCGAAACCTATCCTCAACTGCTTGCTGCGATACGTGCGGCTATAGGCAAAGAGAAGCTGTTGTCGATTGCGGTCCCTGGTCGTGAAGTCGACATGATTGCTTACAACCGGGAACAATCCCCAAAAATCTGGCCATCTGTGGATTTTGTCAATGTATATACAACAGCGCCCGCCCGTCCCCCCTCCCGTCATTTTTTCTCGGGTCTAGACTAATGGTCTATCCAGGTAATGACTTATGACCTCATGAACCGTCGCGACAAGGTGACAATGCACCACACAGATGTCGCAGGGTCGCTGAAGACAATAGAGAAATATATTTGCCTCGGACTTGCTCCCGAGAAAATCAATCTTGGCTTCGCGTTCTACGCAAAGTGGTTCACCACAGACCCAAACTCGAACTGCGCCGAGAAGCCCCTTGGCTGCGATGTCGTGCCGCTTGAGAACAAAGACGGCTCAGACAATGGAAAGTCTGGGGTTATCACGTTCGAAAAGCGCTTCATGAACAAGCCCAAGGCCAACCTTACGGAATCACCTGACGCGAGTTGCGGTGAGGCAGCTGGTTTTAGATGCCCCGCGGGGCATTGTTGCAGCGCTGACGGCTACTGGTACGTGAATTTATGCAACGTTGTCCACGATCCTTCATTGATAACGTTTGGCTGCTAATGATTTGCTATAGTGGCGACACCGAGGCTCACTGTGGCATGAATTGCATGTCAGGTTACGGGGAATGCCGTGTCAATATCACCGCCGTCGACTCGTGGCGTACGGCTCTCGAGAAAGGGCAGGCCGATACAGAAGCTGGTGGTCAATATTACTGGGACTCCGCCGCCAATCTGTTCTGGACCTGGGACACCCCTGAGCATATGGAACAAAAGTTTGAGAAGATCGTCAAGGCTAAGGGTCTGGGAGGTATCATGGCGTGGTCTCTCGGTGAAGATAGCTTCGACTGGAGCCATCTTGCTACCATGCAGAAGATGCATGGACAGCTCCAGGAGAAACCTAGCACCTGTGCAGCGAAGGTTTAACGGGCCTATACCATGAGTGGAGAAGTTGGGCATAAAGTACTGACTGTACAATACTGCCAGGCGGGGACCAGCGATTTTCTTGCTTTTCTTGCTGATTTTACCTTTATTTTTTTTTCTTTTATTGTTTTCCAATGGATTACAGCGTCTTTCAGGCTTGCTGAACGCAACGATACAATGGACTTAAAAATGTTGCAATGCAGTTTCTCTATGTATTACCCTGCTACCACGAAGATAGTACCAATAAGAGAGTACTATACCACAAAGGGCGCTCAGGGAAGGCTCGAAATTTAAAAGAAGAAAATGTAGAAATGCCCGACGCTTTGTACTGCTCAGGCACGAGTGAGTTGGTAAGTCCCCGTAGCAAATCGTGGTACCTTGGAGACGACGGTCAATGGTTGACGTGATGGCCACTCTTTGAAGCCGGCCACGGAACAACTGCGCCGGGGCACATGACTGGCGCCGAATTGCAACTGACCCACTCGTCCCTTATCTGCGTCACTCGTCGCTCTCCTCATTCCCTCTCCTCTTCCTTCTCCCTCTCCTGGAACCCTTCTCAGCATACCTTTTGCCCCCGACCACGCTTCTTCTCTGTATATTTTTCAAACTCGATCTTTTTAGCCTAGGCTGACTCGAAGCCTCTACGCTCTTGGTCACATCTTCCTGTCCGTATCCTCGATTTCCTGAAAGCTCACCTTGTTCACCAATCTACGTCCTAAACCACCGGCTGCTCTTCCCTGATTTTACCCCACCGGTTTCCCGCTCGATACTACACTCAGTCCGCTCTTTGAACCGCTCTCAAAATTTCGAGGAAACCCCTTCTTCATCTAGCAGAGTTTTCTTTAATCTCCCTGCATTCCACACTCCAACGCGTCAAGGACAATTCCGCACGCGAGCTAGCAAGATGAGTTCCCCGAAGCGGAGAATCGAGACAGATGTAAGTCTGAGCCTGGAAACCGGCTGCTTTAGATCCCTGCTCAAGTATCGGGGGACTCGGGGCTAACGGCAAGCGAAACTCCGTCGACGACAAACAGGTCATGAAGTGAGTCTCTTCCATTTACTGACTGATACTCGTTTTTGCACTGATGGATTAAAAGCTGACTTTGATTCATCACAGGATGTAAGGCCGCCCTCTCAATTTTATCTTCGTATTGCCGGATCTTACACCTCAAGGACCGTGACAAACCCATTGAGTACGCTTTTGACTAAACTGATCGTGTGTGGCAACTAGGTTGATGAGCGATTATGAGGTGACCCTCGTTAATGATAATAGTGAGTACCCTGAGTGCTGGGGATAGACTGAATATGGGTCTCTAACTAATGCTTCGTTTCCTCTCTAGTGTACGTTTTACCTTCCTCATGCTACAGCTGAACGACATGCGTTGACTATCATCGACATATTAGGCAAGAATTTTATGTACGCTTCAAGGGGCCAGAAGAAAGTGGGTTTTTAGGACGGTCATGTTGTATTCGAACTATTGCTGATACATATTTTCTCGCAGCACCCTTTGCCGGCGGCACATGGAAGATCCACGTCGAATTGCCCGACCAGTACCCGTACAAGAGTCCCAGTATCGGCTTCGTGAACCGCATTTATCACCCAAATATTGATGAACTGTGAGATAAACGTTGTTCTTTGAGATTTTTGAGCTTGGACTGATAAATTTGTTTACAATCTAGTTCCGGATCCGTGTGTCTCGACGTGATAAATCAGACGTGGTCACCAATGTATGACATGATCAACATTTTTGAGGTTTTCCTTCCGCAACTTTTACGTTATCCTAACCCTTCCGATCCCCTAAACGGAGACGCCGCTGCCGTGCTGTTGCGGGATCCTAAGAAATACGAAGCCAAAGTCAAAGGTATTTTAACGCTTTAAAAACACGCGGTTTGCCCTTGCATCCCTCGAATAGTTTTTGTATACTGACACGGTGATGCAGAATACGTTCAGAAATATGCTAGCAAGGAAGCCACCGATGAGGATAATGAGGACACAGAGTCTGATGGAGAAATGAGCTCTGTGGGTAGTTATGAGTCAGGTGGTGAAGAAGAGCCAGCTGGCACCATGGATGACGTGTGACAGCGTCATCTCTGTCTATTTCTGCTCTTGCTATATTTACAGGTAGTATTGGATTTTGCTTTCGAAACGGGACAAGATACCAAGACTGTAGCCGTGTCCTTGGGCTAAGATGGGCGTTTTTATCGGAGTCAAGAGCGCAGGAGGAGCTTCGTGTCAAGCGAGGTAAAGGGATAAGCGTGGAATTGGGAGTCTCTCTTCTCCTGGCTGGGTTTAATTGTTTTCTCTCTCGGAGGTGTAGCTGCTGTGTGTCACTTGAGCGCAATTCAGGAGCTTGTTTACTTATTTTTATTCTGCTTTGCTTTTTGATCTGCATACATGGGTGAACCAAGTATCTAGAACTACCTCTTCCCGGAGCTGACTCTTCTATTTTGGAACTTTCTAGAACTCAAGGGCGACCTTTGCTGTTGATGATTGTATGCACATTCTGTACACCCTTATCTGATCCACTTTAGCCCCAGATTTTCTGCACGTGGGTGTCAACTCGGCATGCCGAGGAACTCCACAACCGCGGACTTGACTGTGTTATTCATCAGTACACATCTCTACCTCTTCCTCTTCACTTCTGAAATTTAGCAGAGCGAAAGAAGGCGTCTAGTGGAATCCAATAGTCCCTCGCGCCATTCACCAAGCTCTACGCAATTTTCTTTTTCGTTCACGTCCAGATTTCGCCTCTCTCACATGCCCCATCATGCAGGACGCGATGCGGGGGAATCTGCCCATCCCGAAACGGAATCTGCAGCCCAATTGTCTGTTCTCTGCTCGGATAGACTGAGATGTGACCCTCGTCGCTGACATCTGCGGTGTCAGCAGCGATGATTAGACCGTTTTTACCGCCGTGAATGTCAGCTGTTTGGCCTTCGTGGGGGGTGGAGACTCGTGCGAGGCCGGAGAGAAAGATGACCCATCTGTGTGGGATTACTTAGTTTATAGATACGTGTTACTAGATGCGACTTACGGTTGGGAGTGGTTTTTTTATGTGTAGAGTTTCTTTTCCGCGCACACACGCGCACACACACACACAGAGGTACTCGCGGAGGTGCGGGTTAAGGGTGTAGTAGACGAGTACCCGTCAAGACCAATAAATGGGGGGATGTAATGGTGTTACAGGAAAAGTGTCCTACTCACTGCTTCGCAGGGGCAACATGTAACCCTCCGTCGAACTGCGGAGGAATCACCGTATATGACACATTTTTGTCGCCCGCGGGATGACCCAGGACAACAGACGCGGCTCCGGAAGTTCCGGGTTCGTCAGAGATGTCGAAGTGTGGGACCACGGCCCAGCACTGTAGGATCGAATGTCGTGCGGAATTGGTGGCGATTGCTGTTATGTTGAGGGTTGGTGCAACAGATGGGGTTTTCGGCGGAGGAAGAGGTGGTGGAGAAGCGGCAGTACCTTGCAGACAGGGAGGGATGGGTACGAGGGTGTAGAAGAAAAAGGCAAGGAGAGGGGAAGTAATGAAATGCATGACAATGACGGTTAGTCAAAGCGAGGAGGAGTTGAGATGAATGGCGATTCCACAGAACTCTACAAAGTATTTAACTAATAGTAAGTTAGTGGTCATCAAGCATACTAACGTATTTCACCACCAAGCGAGCCACCTCTCCACTACGCGACACGTCTTCAACTTCAAGAATGAATATGTCAACCACAAANGCGAATCAAGCTTCATATCAAGAAGGAAGAATTCTTCTAGCCATTGAGGCACTCAAAAAAGGTCAAATTTCAAGTATTCAAGCTGCAGTAAAGTTGTACAATGTTCCTCATTCTACTCTTACCCATTGAATCTGTTGCGCAGCGGTTATATAAGGGAGCCAGGAGCCTAGTTAACGTAATCTATCACCTTCCCGATCACTTTTCCACCATTGCATAACTTTAGAATCAAGTTTCACAACAACTACTGAAGAAAATCACCTAATTACATTACGAACTACTTCCTGTACGCTGGGGACATGTACGAGCAGTATGTTCAAGAGCACCACATATACTGCAGTGACGTGCCACTCGTTTTTGTGGTCGTTCCGCGGGCTGCTCGACCACCCATTCTTGGTCATCATTGAGCCTTCGTACGCGATCCATCCCTTCTTGGACAGTCAGACCCTGGCTTACATACATGGGGCATCTCTCCTGCTTTCTCTTTTGTTTGGCATTTGCGACTCTTAATGCCTTGTTTTCTGCTGCCAGAATAGCAGCACCGTGCATGGCCATTTGACATCCCTTGACCAGCTGATCCAGAGCTCGAGTAATTGGGCTGGGTGGACTTTGTGTACGGCCCTTGAGATACTTCTCGACCTTCTCACTCTGTAGTTCCAGTTGCCGTACATTGTGAAGAGTGGCTGTAGCCCAGGAGGCCTGAGAGCTATGAGAAGTCCCTGGAGGAGTTGGCGTATGCATATGAGTGTTGAGCTGGGCAAGAACTTGCTCTGGATCATATGGAACCAGTCCGGTAGCTCTGAAACCACTCTGAATGTTCTTTTCACTTAGAACTGCTGGGCGAATAGAAGAATAGATGGCCAAGAACTTATCTTTATCGATGTGGTTGATCCCAAGCCTCATTTGCTTCTCCACCTCTTTCTTGTATACTTGTTTCAAAGGAGAGTAACAGCCCACATCCAATGGCTGTAGAATATGGGAGGAACGACCTGGCATATAGAGAGGAATGATTGAGTTTTCCATGCAGAACTGGTCAAACTCAGGTCCATTATGGCTGCCATGTCCATCCAGAATCAGGAGTCGGTATTGGCCCATTGTACGAGCTTGAGTGTGTTTGTTGAATATCTCTTTGAGCCAGATCAATCCCAGCTTCTCATTTGTCCATCCAGACTCACTGGCTTCAATCCTCCAGGTTTCTGGCAGTCCATTCTCATACCAGGAAGCCTGGTGCCACTTCCCCTTGAGGATGATCATTGGGGCCAATGACCAGCCAGTTGCATTGACTCCTTCAACAACAGTGACCCATTCTTTATTCCCAGGCTGCACATGCTTTGGACGAAGAGTCCTCTCAGACCCAGTAACAACCTTGGCTGTCCCAATAACCCCCATCTGAAAGCCAGTCTCGTCAAAGTTGTATATATCCTCCTGTACAATCCCATACTTCTGAATGGTGTTTTGTACGAGCTCAAACCAACCTCGAACGACCTTGGAACCTTCACATTTGGCTCGCTCATAGTCGTACAATCGAGAGAATTGGGTTTTTATCTCAGGGTGGCGCTTAATGAATCGATTAACCCAACATTCACCAACGGTTGTTGGGGAGGTAGAGTTGTCTCGGTTGGCAAGAAGGACATTGGCTGTTTCGCGCACAGTGCTCACCCGAGGCGGGAGCCCTCGTTCATCCATGGATAGTATCCACTGGACAAGCACTGACTCTTCAGCTGAGGTCAATTTTTGGTTCTGGCGTTGACAATCCTTTCGTGTTGTACAGCCTCGTAGTCGACCACGGAGGGTCGAGTAGGGTACATTGTACGAACGTGACGCAGCTCGGATACTTGAAATTTGGCTTTTTTTGAAAGCCTCAATGGCTAGAAGAATTCTTTCTTCTTGATAAGAAGCTTGATTGTCCTTTGTGGTTGACATGTTCATACTTGAAGTTGAAGACGCGTGTGTACGCAGAGAAGTGATCGGGAAGGTGATAGCTACGTTAGGGAACAATCCGCCAAAAACCCTGTCATGTGTGGTTTTGAAGCCCCTTCTAACCCCTTTTTCGACCAGTTACGTGACCTTACGGGCCGATCGGGCCCCGAAAAGCTTGACGCGCACACCGCTATTTGTACGTATAATACTCCGTATACAAGCTTGGCACCGTACTCTTCGGCCATCCCCTCTTTTCGGCCACCTTCTCAACCTTCAACCTCTCCATCAACCACGCGTTTTTTCAACGAATATAGCAATATGACGCGTTATACGGAGGAATCTGTTCAAGAAGCCCTTGCCCTATACAAATCCGGTGAGAATAAGTCCCTCCGATCAGTGACTAGGTTATATAACATCCCTCGATCAACCTTGCAGGCGAGATTGAAGGGTTCTACAAACCACGCAACTGCGTACCAACATCAACAGCGACTCTCTCCTGAACAAGAGGAATTTCTTGCTGAATGGGTGATTGAAGAGGTCAAGCAAGGCCGGTCACCATCATACGCGCGTACCCGAGAAATCGCGACTCGAATCCTTGCCATTAACGGAGATACTGCCCCGCTCGGTAAGCGCAGGCTTGCAGCCTTTCGAAAACGCCATCCAGAGGTTGCATCTTGCATTGGAAAGCCAATAGGTGCCAGCCGGATTCAAGGTCCACAGCCAGAGCAGCTTGAACGGTTCTACAATTTAGTTGAGGAGGTCCAAAAGAAGTACCATATTCCTACAAGGAATATCTGGAATATGGATGAACATGACATCGCGGAAGGGTAGAAGTTCAAGCCACCGGGCGCTTGCCAGAGCTGGGCAGAAGCGTGCCTATACAACTGCGCCAGATTCTAAAGAGTGGGTGACAGTGATTGAGGCAGTCAGTGCAGAGGGCCAGCATATCCGGCCACTGGTGATCTTCAAAGGTCAAGCACCTCAGTCTTCTTGGATTGATGGCGAAGAGGTGCCAGATTGGCATTATACCACATCAGAGAATGGCTGGACTTCAAATGAGATCGCGATCAATTGGCTACGCCATGTATTTTTGCCCGAAGCCGCTACCGAGTCTGATAGCCACCGAATGCTAATACTGGATGGCCATGCCTCGCATACATCCATTGACTTCCTCTGGATCTTCAAGGAAAACAATGTCCACACAGTCTTTCTGCCCCCCCACTCATCGCATGTTCTACAGCCTCTTGATCTATCGGTTTTCGGACCCTTGAAAGACTACTACCGATCGCGTCTAGCTGATATCGCCAGCCTGGACGACGGCGCGCCTGTCAAGAAGAGGCATTTCCTACAGATCTACAATCAAGCTCGTACAGACACCCTGACTCCTAGGGTGATTCGTGGCGGCTGGAAAGCTGCGGGTTTAGCACCTTGGAACCCTGCGACAGGTCTCAATTCTTCGCAGCTACGTATCCAACAGGCAACTCGAGCATCTACGCCACCGAATAACCTGACAGCGAATGCACTAGAGACCATTGATCCCCTCCTGACGGGGGCTCTGTATGGCATTACAGCTAAAATTCATCGCCAATAGGGGTGAGGAGCAAATGGTGCAAACTCCATCCCGTGACCGAGAATACCTATTGGTCAAAATGCCTTACTAATTACAATTTAGCGCCTTGGCATTTATGGCAGATGCAAGGTGAAATCAGGGTGAAATTGCAGAATGCTTGAAAGGTTAAATAATTTTGGAAAATGCACCATCCCTAGCTGGTGGAGATACAGCGACCAATGAATTCACATAAAAACTAGCGGAGGACGCCATATATTTGATATGCTGGGCTATTAGCTACCGTATGAATACCAAGCGCCGCCGGCTGACACTAATTGAAACGACGCTAAAAAATCCCCAACCTACGGGCAAGGGCCATCGACGCCAGCAACGATGGGCGCTAAGCCCAAACCGGCGACTTCCTTGGCCGACGGGATCTCGGAATAACCATGCATGGGAGGCAGGCGGTGTGGAGCGGCCAACGAGCGGTGCAATGGGAGCCGTTCTGGGCGCCCCGCTAGCCGACGGGGAGACTACGATCCGCAAACTAGCATCAGTCGAGCTTTGACATTTTTCACTCAGTTTTCCAGCTCAATTGCCCCTGTCCCCATACGAGTCATCGAAGAGGACCTTTCCACACCATTCCAACGCCAGGTCGGCCTCGGTTTTTTTTTTTTTTTTTTTTTTTTTTTTTTTTTTTTTTTTTTTTTTTTTTTTTTTTTTT
>FQSS02000797.1:169-59890 GCA_900128795.2 Malbranchea cinnamomea | reverse complement strand
GTTGGCTATCGAAGATTTGGGATATACCGCCTTTGGGACCCTTCTACCGACACAGTCCACCTTACTCGTAATGTGGACTTCAACGAGGATTTTGACAAACCTCCACCTTTTACCGAAGCCAAGGCTTCACCTGAGCGGCCACACTGGCACGCTGCTATGGTCCGAGAATCTGATGGTCTACGTAATCGAGGAAACTAGACTCTGACCAAGTATTTTACCTTTTATTGCGCTTTTGGAGGATTTGGGCCTGCTTGCCTTCGTGGGTGCGGCAGCGAGAGGGGGTGTTAGGGCCACTGCCTACCCCCGATGTCATGTGACCCACAATGCATGTACATATTCGGCTGTAGTAGGCTATACCTTCAATAGTAACCAACTACTCCCCTCATCACTCTCTCATACATTGCTGAGTCAGCAGAAAACAATGAGCTCAAAACAGAGCTCGGGAATGGCCAAACTCAACGAGGCACCGCAAGAGGGAAACAGAATAAAAAAATAATGAAAAATGAAAAATAAACAAAATAATTATAAAAAAAAATAAAAACTATTCTGTAAGAGCTATGTTGAAGATAACCTCAGCTGTTCGTTGTTCTCTCTCTCTCTCTCTCATATTTTTTCACACCTAGCATTTGCAAAAAGCTGCTGTGTACAGTTCTTTTTTCATGAAGGGCAAGAACTACTGGCTATGACACAATAGACAGACAGAGAGAGAGAAAGAGAGAGAGGACTGGGAGTGCTGGACCTATTAGAAACAATCAGTTGGCATGACATTTGAAACATGATCCAAGCATTATTCCATGACTTGCCTAGGGCTACTACAGAACGACAGGCAGCATTGCCCTGATGCACTGTAACTTTTTTTCCCAGTTGTGAGCATGTGACCATCGACTATGTTTATCATTGGTGAGATGCGGATTATGCCTTCATGTCATATTTTCTTATCGCCAAAGCAGATATTAAACGTCTAAGTTTTGTCTGATACCATCTGTAGGCAAGACTCTTCAAATGGAAAGCCCTGCGAAGGGGTTCAAAGGAAAGCCACTGGTTATTGCTGTGTAAATTCAACTTAGTCGTTCTCGCCTCGTCCGGGAACCCGGGAACCCTGGAAAGATTGGAACAGACTCCATATCCGTACAGCAGTAGTAGTAAGTTTCTTTCGACTGTAATTTACATCTGGTGACATCCTGTGGCCTCTCCACAGGAGGAAATCGCTGCTGGTGATTCGCGCCGATCTGCCGATACCAGGTAGGACAAAGTTGATCCGTCCCGGGCATGACAATAATACCGTCACCAGCCAGCGCATGGTACATCACTCTAACTCAACGTCGTCTCATTAAAAACAGATTAGGGTAGCACCAACTCTCATCCCCAGCTTTTCTCACTCTCAGCCTGGCAGTCCATCTCTAGAGCATAATGATGAACTAGATAGAGTGCTGTGGCCTGAAAGGTTTGTTAACTTCAGCCAAGGACTGCATGGTTTGCCGGTGTGACTGTCCTAACCTCCTTACATAGAGCTCAAGCGAGCATCGACCAGTTGCCCAAGTTGTTGATTTCAGCGCCAACCCCCTTAGGATCCTGCGTTTTTCGAGCGATTTTTATACGAGGTGTTAGGCTACATCTTCCTGCTTTCGTCCTGTTCACGACCTACCCTAGCGTTTCACCAGTCATCCACTTCCCCGGAATTTCGCTCTCTGTCAATGAAGATGGCATAACAAGCTAGGTGCAGGCTGTTGGATGTCCAATATGCGTCTATAATGGTCCCATACCCCCCGATGAGCAGCACGTATATCCCACCGTCCAATGCCGCAACGGCTAGGGCCGCAGCACAACCCGTCACGCACCTTGATCCTTCAGCCCATGAACGGTGGTCTTGCAATTCGGTTATCGATTTAACGGGGAATGAGGATGATGACGCTGCTGGACCACCGGCCAAGAGGCAAAAGATTGATACGGAGAGTGATAACGTTTCAGACATTGTGCATATACCAAATTCGACGGATAACCAAACACCCACCATCGCTCCGAACTTGGTGAACGTGTTTCCTGTGTCAGGGCTAGGAAGGCCGCCGTGGTCCTTTGGAGATGCGCTTCCTAATGCCAGCGTTGAGGGAAGCATATCGGCCCGTTCCCTTGAAGGGAGTCAGCAACATCCCCAAATACCACTGCCTCCGTTCCCCGTCCGACCCTGGACGCACGCTCGACCACAAAGTATCGCGACAACTGCGCTCGATTATAACTATAATTCCGTCTCTAATCAGGTGCAGACAGTGCCCTATTCCCTCGAGACTCCAAAGGCTGCACCTACCTTTGGCTCTGACAGTGAGTCCATCCAACCCGGTCACGAAGTCGAGACACAGTCGAGTAGAGCTAACATGGGCCTCAGAAGTGGCTGATTTCTACCCCTGGCGCGGCTCACATCCAGAGGATGTTCTGAATGAACAAACAGCCAAGCATGGGTACTTTGACCATGTTCAGGTCTCGCAAAACGAGAGCAACACTGCGAGACCTTCTCTTTATGCCCAGTTTAAACATCGATCAGGGCTAAAGATATTGTCTTCCGTATTTAGCATGGCCCTTGAAAGGCGGCAGGCTCATACGAAGGTGGCGGAAACTTCAACCTTCAAGCCCCCGCCCCGTGTAACCTTAACCGATACTAAACGCGAGGCCTGGCTGCGAGATTTGGCGAACCCTTCCGTTCCACTACGCAGGCTGAGCCGGACAATACCGCATGGCATCAGGGGCAAAGGTCTTCTCGACCAATGCTTAGCCAAAAATATTCCGATAGGAAGAGCGGTTTGGTTGGCTAAATGCGTTGGTGCAAATGAAATACGAGCATTTAAACGAAAAGGTACCACGCCAGCTGTTGCCAGCGGCCTTGAATCAAAGTGGGTTCGTGACTGGACAGTGAATGTCATTCAGTTTCTAGAAGGTGTAATAGGAGGCTGTGGGGTAGATGGCTGGAGAGCTCATCTACGTTATGCGTATGTTCCCTCCGTCTATTTGGACATCATGGTTAAGGTCTCGTCTAATTTTGATGCAGGGTGAGTCTGTCTTCGAGGCTCTTCCATGAAAATTTGCTCGACCAAGACTACTTTCTGGAATGGCTTCTGTCCTCATTGGAGAACTCCTCATTGGAAGTATTTCCCATCTGGCTTGGATTAGTAGGAATATATTGGAAAAATCTTGTCGGATATCGAAAGCGAGGCCGGAGAATTGCCGAGTGCTTACTGGAAAGATTGCATGTGGTGAGCCCTCCATTCCCGTATCTCATTGAACAGTCGACTGACGTTCTTTAGCTCACTTCTTCTGGCCACGGTGAAAAGTTGAAACCCTTATCCGAGCGATTGTCCTGCATTGTCAATCGCTTCATATTGTCTCATCCCGCTTGTTTCATTCTACCAAAAACTTGGAGCAAATATGAAAGCGCCTTGGCTGAGTCCCTGGATCTGAGTAACCCGGAAGTGAAGTCATTTTTCGTCCACATGTGCAACAGGAATACACAAGTGGGCAAAGCTAAGAACGTTGCTAAAGATCCTTTAAAATTTCCGACTCGTCGACTCATCCACATTCTCGATTGTGCAACCGGTAACTGCCACAATCTTGCATCCGAAAGCCTAAAGTTAGGGCTGGATCATAAAGCATTGATCTCAACTGTCCTACTCTGGGCATCGACGACTTTTCGGTGTGGACTTTCTCGGGTATACGTTGCCGCCAAATTGCTTCGAAGATGGAACAGAACTGGCATCGATACCGACTCTTACATTCTTGATTTCCTCATCAATCATCACCAATTTTCCGATATCCGATTCACAAACGTTTACCATATCATAGCGGAACTGATCCGGTCTCAGTCATTTTCTGTTGGCAAGTACCTTCAGTGGTTGGTAGCACGAGGCGCAATCACCAAGGCTAAAGGCCAAGGAGTAAGTCAACTATGCTATTATCTTTCTCCTACATAATAGCGCAGACTAATATCTTGAAATGTAGGATTTATCTCGCGACATTGAACTGCTTTCTCACATTCCATCTCGACCGCTTCCGGAGCACGTGTGGAATCATCGCAATATGCTTCTCTCAAGAACGGGCTACTCGATATCTGCTGAAACCCAATTAATTGACCGAATCAAACGTCACATCAACAATCAGCTTTCAGGTATCTCTGACCCAGCAGACGAGTCTGCTGGCAACGAAGAGACGGTTCGGATCGACTTCCCTAGCCTCAACTGGACAGTCAGATGTGAGATAGCTCACCACGTGCGAGAACACATCTGCTTTCGCTTAAAAGACACTTTACCGTACGTCCTGACATGTTTGCCCTTTCTTTTCTTTGGATGTCGATGGTTGACAGCGCATAGACACGGCCATGGTGACGCTTCCTTGGACCGAGAGTCAATTTCTGCCATAACTCCGCAACAATTCTATCATGTGCGATATTTTCTTGAGTGTATTGAGGATCTGTATTCACTCGCAGACGTCTTGAAGCAAGTTGCACGATCCAACAGAATTTGCGTTCTAATTGCAGCCCTTGATACTTTCTACTATCACTTTGATGCTTTCTCGGCTATTGGAGCTACCAATGACTTGTTCCAGGTCTACGTCGCTCAATATACCCGGATAGCGACGTCAGATAACGCAACGGTGGAACTAACGTCATCGCTTCTCGAAATTGCTGTCAAGTTGCCCGCTGAAATCGCCACTATCTCTGCTTTACGCCGTGAACTGGCGAGACTCGATAGCAAATATGCAATGGCTGCATCTTCTCCCGTTTCCGACCATATGCCGAACTCACTCGACCCAATCAACCCTACCTTTTCTGGGACCCTTGACCAGCTTCTAGCTTCTGGAAGCGGCATTGATGAGCCAACCATGGTCCGTGTGTTCGATCTACTGCTCAAGATGCTGACTTCAAATACACCGGCCGATACGAAACTTTCTTCTAACGATGCAGCGAGATATCTGGCTCGACTCCGGACCTTCAACTCAAAGCTTTTCGACTCGCTTATGTTAAAATGGGTTGTTGTAACTCTTACCGCATCATCGCCGTACCACTTGTCGTCATTCCTACCCCCTTTAATTGGTGTGGGTTGTATCGCGTTTGAGGCACTTTTTACCTTGGTTCGAAAGCTTCTGAATTCACGTTCCAAACAACAGGAAGTCCCTAATCCAGCCTGGCTTCGCTTCGAAGTACTTCGGTTACTAGGGATGTGCCCATCGAGTAGCGATGTTATTCTTGACCTGGTAAGTTCTAGTGTAGTTCTTTCGGCGATCTTTCATCGCTAACACTGTGGTACAGGTCTCGTATCGATACAGGACTGCTCGAGAAGAGTTCGTATCGCGCCATACTGAGAGCATCATGGATTTTATCAATGATACTCTTGGGAGTAATCCTGAGTTTCGAGAGTATTTGGTGCGAGATGACAGTGATGGAAATACTTTACTTACCTCTGTCACGTCTCTCATAGCTGAACTTATTGTAAAGAGCTCGAAGTCACCCAATCGCGAGCCAGCGACATCGATCTTGCATGACTTCCCAAACTGCCAAGGGGTTCTTAGGCAAGCGGTAGATCTCTTGCTTGGCTCGCAAACTCAAACTGGTAAGTCTACAGTTCTTAGGATACTTCCGTTCACCAGCCTAACTGTGCAGTAGGCCTGGAAGCAGCACAGGAAACGCTTCGCCTCATTAATGATTTTTCTCTCCCATGCTGTCTAATTAAATTTCAACTGCTTTGTGATGCCGAAACGGATAGTGAAACGAAAGCGCGTATCCTCGACATGGTCTTCAGAGCGGCAGAGTCAGACATCCGTCATGGGATACCCCGTTGGATCGATGTGGTCAGTGTCCTATCTCCACAGAACGCTAATCAGGTAAGCCTATCAGTTTCCTCACTTCGTAGTGCTTGAGAATTTCTAACGCAAACAAGGTTCGCCAGCGTGCTGTGCAAGCGCTTCTGTCTCATTTCCTCCTCGACGGACCACAAGCACAGGTCCTTCCCCAAGAAACGGGCGAAGTGTGTTCAACGTCTGAACAAGCTGGATTTGTCTATCTCCTAATCGTTGAACAGCTGGGATGGACAATTCCTGACGGCCAACCACCCTCCCTCGGCGGGCCGCTTGTCGAGAAATTGGGCGCCCTTTTCCACAGAGTCACCATCAATTCTACCAAGCAGCCCGGGGCGGAGCAACCCAGTCAGGGTACATTCGTCTTCTGGTTTTACGTTCTATTACGCTTAGTGACTATTCACCGGTCAACCTCTCTGATCAGCGCCACATCAAGAACTGATATTGCTGATCAGACTCGTCTCTTATTGATGCTTTGCTGCATTGTGCTGTCCCCACTGTTTACCCAACGTCTCGATGAGCGTTGCCACATTTTCTCACACGTCCCAACAATTTTGAATACACATCAACTGGTTCTGCCCCCCACTTGGAGGGCTTTGCGAACATACGCCTTAGATGTCGCTTCGAGCCTTGTTGACACTCTTCCAGACGAGGCTCGTCAGCAGTGCGCCCGTATTCTTCGCGACAGATGCTCACCTATCTACCACCCGCAAAGCAACCCTTACCTCCTCTACCTCTTCGGTCCACTTCCCGAATCCCCGGCTCAAGCATTGGTTGCGCAGCAAGCTGTAGGTAGCTCTGCGCAAGCGCCTTCTTATGGCCCTATTGTTCAGCAACCTCAAACACAGGCCCAAACCCCTCCAACCCAGACTTCCAGCATCACCCTACCCACATCAGAAGATCCGGTCTCGTCTCAGAAACTACAGTTCCAACAGGGCGGGCGTATTCTAGGCCCTTGTCCGCCCCGTCCATGGGAGATGCTGGAGGAGTCTGCTCCCATCCTTGGTGTCAACGACACAGCCCTGAACTTGGCTTATTTTGGTGCAAGACAAGTTCGTGGATGAGCGGCATTCCACCATATGCCGTTATGCTTTGACGAACCATATTTTTCTATTGGCCATATCTCTTCACGCTCCTTGTTCCTCTGTTTTGTTCAATGGCGACGGGTGGTTGTCTATACCATTTTGGCGACTTATCTTCATTTCGGGTGACGGAGGTTTCGTAATCAGGTTTCAACATCTCTATTTCACCATTCATCCTTCCTAGAAAACTCGTCCAGTTTAACTCATCTAACTAATCAGCAAATGGGATTTGTCAGGCGCTTGGGTCGTTTGAAGGTGCCATGGAATTTCCGAATCCTTTTTTCTCCCTCCTCATGAATCGCACGGAACGACTTCTGATGAAGGCTTATAATGCTACTAGAATGACGTTGGCTGTCTTTTTCGTGATCATCAGCGTTTCGCAGCACTGGATAGAAATTTTCCTTGCCACTCCCCACCTCGCTCTTCTTGCGGATAGATAGCGTCTTTTGTATATAAATATACAAACCAGCGGCTCCGTACATATTCCACATGGACTTTCTTCATATTCGTTTAGTCTGTGTCATCCTCTCTCCACAAAGGACTGACTTCAAATAGGAGTTCACGTGATGTGTGAAATCATAGCTTGGGTCCATCATCCTGAGATGACATCCGCTGCTGTCGCAAGTTGGCGGCCTATATACATGAAAGAAGACGCTCTTTCTAACTTATGCCTATGTAGTCTTGACTGCAGGTCTTTCCCCTATTAAACTACAATTGAATCTTTCATAATGATTCCTACCGCAGTTCGCCTGGCGCGTGCGCCAGGCATCATCAAACGCACTACCGACGAACTCAGTCGCCTGTCGAAAATGGGTGAGATGATTCCCGACATCTTTTCGTCAATGAAGACACGCCAGTAATCTGACCGCTTACCTGTTGATTCAACTGGTTAGTTTGGAATCTCGAACACCTTGATGTTCCGAAAAAACCCTTCTACCTCCTCGACTTTGAACAAGAGTCCACGGTAGCCACCTGTAAGACGATGGCAGATCGTGCAGTTGGAGGATATAGTACTGCAAACCTTGATTATGTTCCGGCAGATTCTTCGACAGGTGAACCTGCTCATGCACGCTTTCATGGCTCTATTTCAACGAAATTGCCTCCCAATTGGAAGGTTGAGAGGACAGGTGAGTCCGGAAGGTCACCGCATTGGATGGGCGTATAAACTGATGAGACGTGAATATGGCATTCCACAGGCTATGCCGCATTTCGAAACAAAGACCGGACATGGCTCTTTGGACGGTTGTACTGGGATATGGACCCTTACGACTACCTCGCTCTCCGGGTCAAATCCGACGGTCGAAGATACACGATCAACATTCAGACAGACTCGATAGTTGAAACCGACATCCACCAACACAGACTTTTTACCCGCCATCACCGCATTCCGCGATCCCTCCACGATGAGCCCCTTTCCGATGACACACCCGCCGCTCTCGCAGACTTTGCCCCAGCTCCGGCTGAGTCTGATACCACCACTTTCACACACACTTCCGATCCTGCACCTGATTCAACAGGCTGGGAAACGATTTTAATTAGATGGGATGACTTCGTCCGAACAAACATGGGTTTCGTGGTCGAGCCGCAAACTGGCATGATCAAGAATCGAGTAAAATCCATTGGAATCGGTTTGACAGATCGTGTGGAAGGACCATATGACTTGCGGATTCATCGCATTTGGGCGTCTAATGGTTTATCTGAGGAAGAAATGGAGGAGGAAAAGCGAATTTGTGGGCGTAATACCGCTGGAGTCTCCCTTCCAGATTATAAGAAATATCCCTCAATGGCGGAACAGGAGTCAGAGAAGCTGGAGCGGTTGAGAAGTCTAAAAAAGAAATAGGACCTTGACATGTGATGGCATGTTTTCGGTATTCGACAATACAAGGTTGGGAAGGATAACATGATTCTACTGTGGGAATTGTACATCTATTTGATGCATTTATCAAGGCGTTTGTAGGTAGTCAACTCCGAGGACCCTATTCTGGGCTTGTGACCTCGTGGGGTGATGCTAAGGTTGAACCCTGCTTCGATATGGAGCACCTTGGTGTTTCTTCTTTTTTTCGACAGGAAGGCATATACTACATGGCCGTGATGACAATGAAACAATTAAGTGTAATGCTCTGAGTCTCTAGCTGATTCATGCGGAGTACTTCTCTCCAGTGATTTTCTCATATGCCTCCTGATACTTCTCTGCTGTCTTAGTCACCACCTCATCTGGCATTCTCACGCCTTCTTTTCCCTTCAGCCCCTGGCCAACAAGCCAGTTACGCAAATACTGCTTGTCAAAGCTCTCTTGCGGCCGACCGACCTCGTATTTGTCCTTCTCCCAGAACCGGGAAGAGTCAGGAGTCAGAACCTCGTCGACCAAAACAATCTCATCAGTCTCCTCATCGAGACCAAACTCAAATTTTGTGTCTGCTATTATGATTCCGTGGGCAAGAGCATGTTCGTGAGCAGCTTCGTACAACGAGACGGCGAGGGATTCAATGCGCGTGGCATAATCGGCACCCAGGATTTTCACCGCTGAATTAACAGTGTTAGTTAATTTACTGGATTCTGGCAGCAAGTAGTCAATGGGGCCACATACCCTGGTCGGGGTGGATGTTCTCGTCATGTTGTCCTTGCTCCGCTTTCGTGCTTGGTGTGTATAGCGGGCCCCCGGGAAATCTCTGACTTTCTTTTAACCCTGGAGGCACTTGGATGCCATGGACAGTCCCATGCTTCTGATACTCATTCCAAGCAGAACCAGTGATGTATCCTCGCACAATTGCCTCGATTGGGAACACCTTCAGTTTGCGAACCTGCATACTCCGGTCCTGCAGAGCTGGTCGAACAGATTCGGGTATTTGAGGAGGTAGTTGGAGAGTAAGGAAGTGAGTGCGGAGAGTTGGGACTTTGGCGCTCAGGAGTCTAAACCAGTAGGTTGTGAGAAGAGTGAGAAGGGTTCCCTTGCCGGGGACGGGCTATATGCGACGACGTGAGCTCATGCAATGGAAAAATCATCGTCTTCAATGCCATATAAGTTCCGTGCTTGGTATATGGAACATGGCTTTGCAGGTCACAAATGGGAGAAGGGCCAAAAGGAAAAATATTCGCACATTTTCCATGACAACATCATAAGCGGATATCCGGTCTGTTGCAACAAAGAGCAGCGTTTTCTCATCGATGGAATAGAGGTCACGCACTTTTCCTCGTGCAACCAGAGGGAGGGCACCTTGGAGATCAGTCTGCAGGAGTGGTTCAGCCATCGTGCCGTCAAATATAAGAAATTCAGAGAGCCAGGTACTAATAAGGGAAGTGTGATAGGGGTGAACAAGGTTTCATTATTTCAGACTCCATGAGCAATTGATATGGTCTTTTGAAATAGCTGCTGCATTGTGGGGCTGAAAATGGTGGGGTGAGATGGTTAGTTATTTAGTTTAAGCCAAGCCTCTTTAGTCAGATTAATCCTAGCGAGACAGCTAGCGTGATCTAGTCCGTAGCTTCTTTTGTCCCACATGCATGATGTGAGTCTGAGCATTTCGTCGAAGTGCTCAGAAATGTGACGTTGCTGGAAAAACTGAAAGTTTGAGCAACAATTGAGGGGATCTACCATCAATCGATCATAGTGAAAAGGCGGCTGTCGTGGCTTTGTCAAAATCGAAGTCTTTCTATCAATTCGGTGCCGAGTTTGGAGGTTCCCTCTATCCTGATACCCCCAACGTGGATTGTTAGTGTTGCCATGACATGTCAAAATGACACGATACCTTACTCCCTCAAAGGTTGCTCTGCTTGCTCTTGTGACCATTTACACAGATGGGGCTGTTCCGAACTCAGCCATCGTCCCTGTTCTTTCTTTCCTCGTCTCTCACCTGCTCCCCCTTGATTACTCTGCCCTCATGAAATGCCCAAAGCTCGAAGGGGTGGAAAAAGACGGTGATCACACTGTTCCCCTAAAAGAATTCGAACAGGCCACTGCTTTCCTTCCATCATCGATTCCCGGCCGCACTATCTGGGATATACTTCTCACGAGGCTATGGGCATTTGATTGCTTTGACACCCTGGACGAATTCTTCTCGGGCCTATCAGACATTGTCGTCAAATCCCGCGAGGAGCAAATACGTGACCGAAACCATGGCATAGTTTCCGAACCTGGACGGATGCGCCTTGGTCGTGCGTCACCGCTGGGAACGTTTGTGCGGCGAGCACAGCTTGAATACACGAAGATCAGGTTCGGCGATGCCGTGCAGCTATGGAGGGCGTTTATCAGCTACAGAATGCCCACTTACAAATCCTGGGCGAAAAGGAACCCTAGTGGCGCTCAAGCAATGGTGGATGCGAATTTGGCGAGTCTGGGTGTAGAACTTGAGAGTCCTTTGGCCAGAGTGGTGTACGGTGACTTGGAGGAAGGTAACGATATCAGGATGAGCCTCAGCGCCAAAGATATCGAGAGACTATTGGAATTCCAAGTTGGCCAATTGCAGAGTGAGTCCAAAACAAACTTGTGGTATCCTCTCATGTCACGGTGATGCTTATGTTTTCGCAGGCCATGGCTGCAGAATCACAGACGACATGAAGGAGAAGCTACAGCGGATGATAGAGTCTGGTGCAACAGTTTCAAGCCTGTCACATTATATAAAGTAAGATATGCTCTTTTTTGGTTTTCATGGACTGTTTAAATGCTAAGCACAGATTACCTTAGATTCCTAGATTCCTGGAAAGCTGGAGACTATCCATCATCCTTTGATCATCTCCATCGGTATTTCGACTACACCATTCAGAGTTGCGATCGAACGTTTTACCAATATGCACTACTTAACCTCGCCCTTCTGCATGCGGATTTTGGCTCTCCCGCCGAAGCCGTTTCTGCTATCCGGGAATCAATCTCGATTGCCAGAGAGACACATGACATGAATTGCCTGAATTATTGCATGAGTTGGTTGTACCATTTCGGACAGTCCTTTCCTGAGGCGGCTAGTGAAATTCAAAAAACCGGTATGCTTGGGAGCGAGAAGGAAGGATTAACGTTCCTGCAAGCAAAGGCAAGGGACGCGGAAATGTGGACCTTACTGTCGACGTCACTCTTGAGTGAAGCCAAACTTGGGCTAATGAGGGTAAGGAGGGGAATTTGATATACACCTTTGGATCCTCGCATACTGACAGGTAGCCCTGTTCGCGCAGGGAGACAGTATTGCCTCTACATTCGAGCTTCTTGCTCAAGCATCCAGCGTGAACAACTTAAAGAACGCCAGCAATGCCACAGGTTTGCAACTCATGATGAAAGGTGGAGTCTTCGGGCGACTGGGTATGGATTTGATAAAGCGAACGAAAATGAGAAACGTGAACTGATATCGTTTCCCAGGAATAACTCATCTGGCTTGGTCGAATTATGAAATCTTTAGAGAATGCTACACAGGCGAGTCCTCCTTTGAGGACCAACTAGGTATCTCTTGCTCAAGCGCACAACTTGTGAGTGCAAAGATTTGTCGCGAGACCTTTTTGATAGCAGTCGTTCTGACCTCTCAAGTTGTCAAAAACCGGTCGCTATAATGAGGCGGTGTCACAACTCAATGCAGTGTCGCCTCATGCGCTTCGAAACCTCAAGAATCAGCAGCGTTGGGTTTTCACGATGGGAATGATAAAATTAGAGCGGTACCTGCACAGGTGAGTGACTTTCGAGGTAGACAGGAGATTTGCGTTCCTTGCTAAACCTTTCGTCTAGGAGGGACAAGGTAGCTGCAAGGCACCTTATCTCGCAGTTAGAAGCCTGCGCTCCTTCAGATCCAGAGTCCTCCATAAGACTATCTCTCTCCAAGATAGAGTTACACATAAAGGAAGGGGATCACGGCACAGCACTGAAACTTATTGAAACTATCGCCCAGTCAAATCCACAGGAGACATTTGATATTGCAACACAGATTAAGCTTCTCACACTGAAAGCAGGTATCTTCGCCAAAACAAACCAGGCAGAGCGCGGCTTCTCACTGGCCATGCGAGCAGCAAGCATCGCTCACCGCTCAAGGCTTCTCACGGGGCTCTGGGAGGCCGTAGGCACCCTTGCGGTAATTCTGATGGCATTTCAGGAGTTTGAGGCCGCCCAAGCGATCCTGGAGAGTACAATCCCGCAGGTGCTCGAGGGTGAAGACTGCTACTTGGCGGCGTCGAGCTACTCGCTGCTTGTGGACGCGAACATGGGGATGGCTGGACAGATGCGGCACGAGTCCGTGCGGCAAAAGGAACATTTGGCACGGGCTGTCGAGTATATCGACTGTGCTTTTGCAGAGTACTCCAAAGTCGAGGATTTGGATGGCCAGTGTGAGATGATGGCGAAGAAGGCTATGGTCATGCATCTAACCGGTGATCTACCCTTGGCCAATGACTACGCGGCCAAGTATTTAGACCTGAAACGAAAGGCTGCAACTGACAGATTCTAGGCCAGCCTGTTTCAACTTGCAACCACTCCCTTACTGGATGACAGTTTGAGGCACATCGCCTCGCAGGACGGAGATACATACTTTGGTAAATGCTAGAAAATATTCGTGGCACCAGGTCGTTTCAAAACAGCTATCGTAGCTACTTGTGATGCATGTCGTGGCACCTCCTATGCCGCGCCATTCAAACTTGAACAGGCGAAAATCGTGTGATCGCGTTTTATCAACCAATCATAAATCTCAAGATAGGAAAATTTTTGCCAATATCTTGACCCTCCTTCCTTGGGGATTTCGACGATCTGCATCTCCGACGATTGGGCGAGACACAGAGGGGGGCAAAAAAGGGGAAACCCATCAAGAAGATTCTGTGGTGCATCGCCACTTTCCCTAAGTCGTTACTCATCGCTCCAAAAGGAGGGATGGAGCCAAGACAGCTCAGCTCGCATCCAGCCAATGAGAGCTGTCGCTGAGTCAGCTAGCGCAACTCGCCGCCTTCTTATTTCTTCGCTCTGCTTCCCTCCACTCTCCATCATCATCCCCAACTCCTGTCGCGTGCAACATCGAACAGCTGCCCTTTGATCTTCGGCAGATACTTGAATACAAGCTTCAGCTTCAGCCTCATTTCCACTTCCGCAGCGTACTATACAAACCGCATTTAAGGCAGTTAACTCGAACAGCTGGGTTTATGTCCATCGAAAATCTCAAGACCTTTGGTGAGTCGCCACCCCTCCCCCCTCTGCGGATATCATCAGCGACACAATATGCAACCACAGCATCACGCGTGGAGGGAGATAGTCGATGTCGAGTTTGCTTCGCAGTCGATTTGTCTCCTAGTTTCTGTTCGACGCGACGTTGCTGGCCGTTGTTGTCTTGAAATGCTATCTCTGGAGAAGTGGGGTAGTTTTGACAAGCGTGGCTGAACCGAAGCTAACCACACCTCTTCAACATTACAGACCCCTTCGCCGAAGCTGACGAAGACACCGGCGATACCAAGCAATCTCAGAATTACATCCACATACGAATCCAACGTATGTTGTCCCTGCACTCGGTTTTCTTTGGGGAGCCGTTCGGGAGCTAACACATCGCCACTGCAGAGCGCAATGGTCGAAAGACTTTAACCACTGTCCAAGGTTTGCCTAAAAAGTTTGACCAAAAGAAGATCCTCAAGGTCATCAAGAAGAAGTTCGGTATGTTGTAT
The DNA here is from genome assembly GCA_900128795.2 of Malbranchea cinnamomea. NCBI lineage: Eukaryota > Fungi > Ascomycota > Eurotiomycetes > Onygenales > Malbrancheaceae > Malbranchea > Malbranchea cinnamomea. The sequence continues at coordinate 45,365 of FQSS02000797.1, read as the reverse complement.
TCCTTGATAGTTACCACCATGACAGAACACTAACTTGGCATGTTGCAGCCTGCAATGGAACCATCGTCCACGATTCTGAGATGGGCGAGGTGATCCAGCTTCAGGGAGATCAGCGCAAAGATGTTCAAGAGTTTCTGACCGACAAAAAGGAGGGTCTTGAGCTCGATGCCAAGACCATCAAGGTATAATTCGCCGACGTACTTTGTGAACTACATTGATGGAATGTGTGCTAACGACTGCTTCAGGTCCATGGATTCTAAGTCGAGCTTCACGCCTTTCGTCCGTGTCATCTCCTTGCCAGTCTGCACCCTTGGGAACGAGAAACAATGTCGACGTTGACCTTCTCGCCGTCGCTCGTCGATACGGACTGAACACCATCTGCCCAACCGGATGAACCGTGAAGCAGTACGACGGCTTCATGCACTCTCTGGTCGGTATTTAATCCGCCTGTATCCGGGGTGTATGACTTGCGCCCATTCGAAAACATGATTTTACTGCGTCTCTCCGTGGTCTGCTTACGATCCTAGCCACCGAAGACGAACGTCTTTCTAATGGTAATGGAATGGAATGGAATGGACGGGTGATGACTGGACGAGGCGTTGGCTTAGATACCCGTGATCTCGTAGATTTTTCCTATTCTTACAGTTCTGGCGTCGGACTTAATGCTGCTACCGCAGTCTTAACCTTCGCTGTTTGTGCTTGGGATTATCGCATGGCAATGTTGATAGTATGAATTTGGACAACGCTGTACTGTGCCATCTTTTGCTCTATCCCAAGTAGTGAAAACCTAGCAATACAATAACAATATGATGCACTTTCGTGTAGAGGAAAGCGGTGCATTGTTATGATTTTTAGTGGCGCCATTTCCTGTTTAACCTTCCGTCCTACGTCATTCCTCCGCTTGTGTTGCTATTGAACTAAGAGAAGCAGACATTACTGAATTCCTTATCCTCGCTCTGCCAGGAGATGATCATTGTCATGAAAAATCTTATCTGAAGTTGCAATTGTTGATGTTCAATTATCTCGCAGCCATGGTTCAACTTGTTAAAGTTCTACCTCATCAAGAGGTACGATGGTCGAATCGGGCATTGGTAGAAGGGAAACGACACAGAAATAGGGGCTTTGTGATGCTTCAAAGTAAACCATTGAAACATGGATTTGAAGGGAAATGCATGTGTTACAAAATGCAATGCGCTCGGTGGAATGTAGCTGAACACTATGAAACAACGAGGACGAAAAATAAGGATGAGCAAAAGGAAGAAGGGGAGAAAAAAAGCGCAATGCGACGTAAGAAAGGAAGAGAACACAATTAGCGAAGGCTTATCTGAGCTCATGAAAATGGACAAGAAAATAAGAGCCAGTTCATAGCTCGAATCCAGAACTGGATCCAGATCTGGCTATTCTCTCCGAGGCAGCCTCCCATAGTCGCTTCCCTATGGTAAAGAGCGGAACCTCCGGTTCGTTCTCGCGGGAAAGATGAAGTTGCAGTAATAAGGAGCTCATGCTAATAAAGCTCGCGATTGAAAAGACCGACAGAGAAGCCGCGGTTTCTTTCTTAATATTGATTTTTCGTTGGCTGATGTGATAAGCGAATGTTAGAATCTGCAACTTAGGTCAGCATCAATCTTCTGAGAAACGCCAGAGGAGAGACTGAGAATGTAAAAGGGTATGTGCAAAGGGTTCCGTGGAGACGTACTGAAGTGATCGATATCCACGCTGGAAGGAGAAGCCGAGGGTCGGAAGACGCCCCCGTCAAATATAAAATCCAGGAAGTAGAGTACGCAAGAATGCCATTTGTAGCAAGAAGACGTATAACAACAGCAGGGGGGGTATAATTAAGGAGCCTTTTAGATACCCCCTTGGTCAGTTACTCTGGCATCTTCTAATGGGAGTTGTGGAGCTTGAGAGGACTACTAACCATCTGGACATCATACAGTCTGCGAAGAAGTACGACAAGTAAGCAGAAGCGCAGCACTATTGTGAAAGTCTCTGTTAGTGATGGTGCTCTGAATAACGCTGCAGCCCATCATGCGTGCTTCTAGCCAAACAGCATGTGAGGCTGTAAACCTCGGTACGCACCCAAATAATAGCCAAGGCAACCTCCGTGACTCTGAACCGCCTATCCACGTCCCAATCGACAGCGGAACCACTCACAATCGCTGCTGTCCACCCATCCCTCCATAATGTAGGCCTGATCCGCAACAGCTCCGCAAGAAATGTGAAGGCGCATCGTAGTCCCCACCACGCCGCAGGGACGATACTCAGCGCACGACAAATCAGGAGAGGAATGTACCAGCGGCGATCAACGCCCAGAATCACTGCAATTCGCGGATGGAGAGGATTGTCCACATCGCGGGAGGCAGACGTCTCGGAGGCCTGGGAAGGAGGCACTACGGATCCAGGGCTGGAGGGAGCTGGGGAGGGTGGACAGGAGGAAGGGAAGAGGGGCGGAGGAGTAGACGGAGTCAATGTCACTCCGGGATAAGTCGATTTTTGCCGATTGATATGTTGAGAAGAAGGGATGGCATGGCGGGACGAAGAGATGGGAATCTTGAGGGTGGAAGCCAGTCTTGAAGCTCTGATGATGACGGTCTTGATCGGATAAAGAGTAAAAGGTCGTGGAGCTAAGGATTAACGGTGTTTTCTAAAACGTCTGGAAGTGTCAGAGCTTTGAATTTGGGAACCAGAAGAACAGCTCAGTTTGAATTGGTGTTATTGAGGAAAAGACGAAGTGGTTGTCGTGGTTTTGTTGAAGTAGAAGTAGTAAGATGAGCCGAGCGATTTACAATATACGTCTGGTGCTCGCACTAACCTTATCAGCAAGATGACAATGATGGTATCCTTGTAGCCATTCTAAAAGAACAAGATTAACCACAAATCGCTCAGAGCCAAAAGTCCATAGGAAAAAGAGATCAGAAGCTCCCCAGGGCTTTGCCCCTTCAAACAACTTGGATAATACTGCCATCAAAACACCAGCAACTGTGCGTGTCCATGTTTCCCCGTGTTCCGTGGAATTTAAGATTCGGCACTGCTACTAGTAAATCACGCAGAGCTTTGCATACCACCACTCAACGTCCTTTCAGATAGCGCATAGATCATTTCAATACCACAAGTAGTTATTATCTTCCCAGGATGACACAAAGTCTGAATGCTCTGTCCAGTTGTCTTCATCCAGGGAGCGATTCCGTCCAAAAGCATTTGAGTAAACACAGCACGAGGACCAAGTACTTGCGAAGTGAGAAACGCAGTAGAATGACTAAGCACATCGTTCTCGGATCTACATTATTCCGTGGTATGCGTCCGATATGGATGAAGTCGAAAAAGATCAGATGGATGCCCACGGAACTTGTGGAGCACAAAGAAGCCCATTGCAGGCCTGGGGTCGTCAAGTAATCGTGTTCCGCTGAAAGTGCGGATGTGACATCGGGCAACAATTTAACAACTTGAACTAGAGTATCATCGCTCACCATGAAGTCTGCACTGCGCTTTCAGCCGACCCTTGTCTCGTCCCTTGTCTACTCCGCTCAACAACCTGCGCTTCTGCGTCTTGCACAGTCCTCTTCAAGTTCAAAATGCATGTGCAGGCAATTCTCTCAGACCTCAGGGCGGTCAGCGCGAATAGCCATGGCCCAACAAGTCGTTAAACCGAAAGTCCCTGCAACAATGAGCTTGAAGAACCGCATGAAGGATGCATTGAATTCGGCGGCCCGTGACCTACTCCCAGACGACATTGGGCTCCTTCCAGGGACATTCGTCCGTCCTCTGAATAAGAACATGCCTTCGATATTTAAGGAGCCTCGAAAACGGCTACGGATGGAGTGGACATGGCTGAAAAATCGCTTCCAGGATTTCGTCAGGTTGACACGCCCCTCACTCTTAATTCCGTCTGTTTTTCAAGTATGAGAAGCTGATATCGGTTTTCCTTTGCTCATTGAACAGTGTTGTTGCCTACTCCAAATTTTTGATGAAACCAAAATTGCCTTTCCGATTCAGAGAACGAAAGCGAAAAGCCTTGGAGCTTCACAAGCAGATGTACACGGCCTTCGCAGAGTAAGCTTTTTTCCTGTGCCCCTAATAGCTTGTGTCGGTGATCTAATAATATTCTTCAAATCCGTTCAGGGGTGATACGGCCACCCTCCAAAAAATCTGCTGCGCGGGTCTCTACCAAGACTTTGCCGCACGCATCTCCCGCCGCGCCCGCTCGACCCCCAAGCTAGCCTGGACTCTCCACAAATACATTAAATTCCCCTATGCTCCGAATTTCAGTGGCGCCCGTGTGATTACGGATCGTGCCACTCTCCTCCCAGTTGGGGACAAGGAGAACTTTGGAATACGCCAAACCGTCGTGCGTATACGCAGCCTGCAGTCACTCGCAACGCCCACACAGACTTCAGCAAATAATGAGGCGTCCCAGGCAAAGGCTGGGGAGGTGAAGCAGCAAGACTGTACAGAGTACGTCGTTATTCAGCGGATGGTGGTCAATGGTGAAGAAGGAGAGTGGAAAGTATGGGGTTTGACGAATGAAACGACATTGGACGTTGTGGAAACCGATCCGATGTTTGCGCCGGGATTGTCACTGACCGAACGCGTGGAAATGTTAAAGCTGCAGCAGGAGATGAGTAAGTCTGGAAATGGGGGCAGCCCATTCAATCTGAAGTAAAAGGGTTGTGGAATTGTGGGGCTCAAGAAAGACTTGAATGCATGATGGTCCAATCGTTGAGTTGATGGGCGAATTGTTGTTTATTATATTGTTCTTTGTCTCTAAGCTTTCCATGGCTGTATTGAGGGTGTGAGGACGGTTACTTCATGTATTATAAGGTTTCATTTTTATTGGGAGGAAGTGAACTCCTGTTAGAGATGCAGGTCGATACCGAAACGCGAAAGTCCAATATCGAATTTCACACAGCACAGTACTATTCTTCTCTACCTTCCTGTCCAAAGTATATATATAGCTAAAACCTCTTCTTGAACAGGTTATAACTACGCCTTTCCAATTCACTCTGAGGGTTTATCTCAGCGTTTGGGGAAAACCTCGGAGCACCTCCCCAACGCAGGGTGCTGAACGCAGACCGTCTAATTTATCAGATCTTCCACCACTTAGATCCATCATTTACAGCACTCACACCAGGAGCAGGTGTGCCGTCCTTGGCCCCTTCCTCGACATCTTCTAGTCCCCTGGTCCCATAGACAGGCGCGGAGGGCAGTTGATCGCGAACCAAGGGCGATGCAGGAGGCGCGGGGCGGTCGAATGCCGCAAAGCGGTGTCCTCTCACTTTGGACACGCTGAGGAGATACGCTAGACGCAGGCCAAGGGCGATGAGCGCGGCGACGAGGCCACCCACCGGGGCTGCAACGAAGGCACCTGTATTGGAAGCGGTCAGCTCGTGGGTATTCTAGGTAGACATCAGTTGCAGATTTACGGCGACAGGTACTTAAGTACGGTCTAAGTACGAGAGAATGGGAGGTAAGAAGAGAGGGGAATTACCAAAGGCACTCCAATCTTCTGCGTAAAGTCCATTCTCCAGGAGAATCAACCGACCACCTTCATAGGCGCTTCCGTAGTATATAGTTCCAAAGATCCAGATGGATAGAATACCGCCAAGACCGCCCAAAACGACCTCAAAGCCTGTCCACCAGTACATTTTGTCCCAGAGACCCAGCATAAGGACTGGGATAGCAGCGGCAGAAACGAGGTCAGAAATCAAGAAAATTTGAAGCACGCTAGGGGACTTGAGAGCAACGACAACCGCAGGGATGATACACAGCACGACACCGAGACGAATGTAGATGAGAGGGAGACGATTGCGGAACAGATCGTTGCTTGCCGTGCTGACCATGGCAGACTGAAAGCTATCAAAGGCAGCCGTACTCAGGACAACCACCATGACGAGGACAATTCCAACGACCCAGGCCGGGAGCTTCTCCAGAAGCAAGAAAAAAGCAATCGATCCCAACTGTGGCGGATCGCCAGGCCATGCACCAGACCACGCTGCCAACAGGCCAGTTATGCCAACAAGAACGAGAATGCAGAAGACAGTAAAAGAGGCAATGGAGACGCCAATGCGCAAATCTCTGTCGCTCCTTGAGGCAAAGGCACGCATCCAAAAGTTAGACAGGAAGAAGTCGTTTGTCAAGACGGCGACTGGTAGGATATAGATGAGTTGCCAGCCCAGGAGAGATGCTTTCGTTAGGCCCGAAGAGTCGATCAGGTCTCTGTCAATTTCTGTTTTGGTTCCAACGGTGATGACAGCAATAATGATAAGTGCAACAACCATGGTGCCCTGGATGTTGTCTGTAACAAAGGACACCTTGAAACCACCAAGCGATGTGTAGATGGTGGTGACCACAACCTGAACAATCACTGCTGGAAGACCGTTCAGGCCTGTGAGTGCATTGACAATTTGTTGCAGGGCTGATAATTCAGCGACCATGTAAAGAAATAGCGTGATAAGCCTGGTGACAGATCCCATCGTCAGATGAACTTCTCTTAACTGTTATGGTATAGACCCGGGTTAGGACATACGTCAAAGCACTCAAATATATAGCTGGAACAACCCCATATCGCTTCCTAGTCCACTCTGTAAGGACAAAGCCTTCAGGGCATTTCTTGCGAATAATGGGTCCAACAAAGCCGAAAACCAGCAGTGGGAGCGAAGATGACAATCCATAGACAATTAGTCCTTGGACGCCAGCGATTGTTGCAATTTCAGGATAAGTGAAAAGAATTCCTGATCCAAGACCTAGACAATGTAGATGGATTCAAGGGGACATCCTTGTAATTAGTATAAACCGCCCATTTGTGAGTCGAGACAAACTGTGGGAAGAGATGCGGGGAAGGGGATGAAGCGGCAGCACGTTTCCCACGCAAGCATTAACTTGATCGAGTGTTCAACGGTACATCTCAGCCTCATGCCCGCACCAGGAGCCCGATGATCTCTCCAGAATAGCACCCACTACACGTTTTGGCAATGGTGTCCAGAGTTGGATCATCAGGATTCCAGTGCCACATTCAGCGCCCGTAGTGTTGCCGCAGCAGATACTGTCCCGGATCCGTTGCCTACATAGGAAAGGAAAATGACAGGAATAAAGAAGCATCGTATGGATGCCCGATCCCGTCCTCAACCTCCTATGAGGCAACGAAACGCAGAATAGCATCCACCGAAGGTGAACTCTCTGATACGAACCTGTCATATGCTGCGTAAACCTATCAACAAGATGGTCTCTAGGTACGGACGATCGATCCTTCAGCCCTTCTAGTAGCTAGTGAAGTGATTTCATGCGCTATCCCACTCGGGAAAGAAGAGCAAATAAGGTAGACAAGGTCATGCGAAGTTTCGCCTTTATCATATCGATCGTTGTCGTAGCTGCCGCTTCTCACGAGGGAGAAGGAAAGAATCCATGGCGACGCCATCGCGCACTCGCGCGCAACTCACCCGAAGCGATGAAGTTGAGAGCAACCGGCAGAGCTGCAAAGCCGCCAAGCGCAAATGCGACGGGACAATTAATTAGCCAATTCCGCTCAGAGCATTTGAAAACACCGGGGAGGGGAATAAGGAGGCTTTTTTATCGAAGGTATCGGAACGGTGTGCTAACCCTTCTGTGTTCCATTGCTAGACAGGAATTCCACTTTGGTTTGGTTTCGCAGTCGATATGCGATATAGACACCGATGATTCTGAGTATAAGTTAGTCTCAATTCGCACGTCGCAGCGTTGAACTATTCTATAGTGGCGCATGAGAATGGGAATGTCGCACAGGAAGATGCCGTAGGTGACGTAGATCAAGGCGTTGGACGCCTCAGAGGAGGGCTGACCCATGATTAAAGCGTCCTGATTAAAGCGTCCTGTCAAGCCGCAATAATTGGAAAATGAAGAGAAATTACTTCAATGCTTTTGAAAGAAGAATACGCATTAATAGTCAAGGGGAAAGACTTATGAATTGTGGGAAGCAGAGCGGGGAGGTTCTTATTGTTCCTAATTTTTTTTTCTTCCCACACCCCCACGTCTTGCACTTGCGACCGTTCTGACTTTCTTAGCCCGACGTACACCGGGACAAAAAACCGTGTGGTAAAGTGTGAACTGGCCGTCCCGAGCTTCAACTTCGAACTGGGACCTGAAACTGTCCAATAGCACCCACGGAGCTTAGTCCGGTCGACTTGGAATTCAGCCTGAGCGAAAAGTTGATCCTGGCGTACGGAGGTACCTTTCTTTTGACTCGGGTCGAGGCGACTTCCATCTCTCCTTTCTGAACAGACTACACAGCGTTGTTGGGAACCGCAAAGGCTCTAGTTCAAAAGCAAAAAGAACGAAAGATTCAAAGCATAATATCAACCGCCAAGAGGATCCCCCTTGAAGGAAATTCTTTAATTACTGAGTAGTAGCATAGGAGTAAATAGAAACGCTGAAAGATAAACACAAGATGTGGGAATAAGCTCGGATGAAACACAGATGCGAGAGAGGAATTGATACACGTAGTTCTGGAACGGATTTCAAGTTCCTATGGAACAGTTTAAGTCAGCCTCCTGGCCGATAACCATCTTTGCCGAGTTTCTGTCATTAGGCTTGGAGTGGACTCGTCCTTGAAGCAACAACTTGTGTGTATCGCGAAACGAGGCAAGAAAGCACGCTTTTCGGGCTCGGGTGGAAGGTGAAAACAGACTGTGAATTTAGTCATCATCGAATATCTGGAAAGTATTTTGCAAAATGGTCTCAATGACACGGGCTTGCCATCCCGAATCTGCGATATTCCGTCCAGCGTTGGACCCCATAAGAGTCAGGCTACAAAATAGGCGGGCATGTTAGTCTACGAACTACGAACCCCTATAAACAGGCATTCAAGCCATATCATCGACGGCCAGGGTAATTAGACTTACCCAAAGCTGATAGCGATGTTGCCTGCGTTCATCCTGTTCTCATGCGCTCGTTCTTGGACATGGTTTAAATGCTGGATAATTCAGTTAGCCAATATCTACTGAAAGAGGGGGAGACGTCGATGCCAACCAAAATGAGTGCGCGCAGTGTCGCATAATGTGGATCCGGCAAGCTGTTAATTAGTGCATGTATCGTATCTCTGCGCTGGATATCATCTTCCTTGCCTGGACTTGATCGTTAGCGTATCGCGTTCTGTGGCGCTACTTTGACGTGGGTGCACTTACGGGCGGCAACAATGAAGTCGTTGTAGCGTTCATTTGTAAAGAGAGGGTCAGGAAGCTCTCGGAGAAACTGCTTCAAAAGACCAGCCACGCTATTGACATCGTGATAGAAATTTTCCGGGTTGGTGAAATCCACCTGGGACGAATCTATGCAATGTGACGTTTGTCAACAGCCTTATGGGGAAAGGGAACACCGGAAGGACAATCATACCATTGTCAAAAATCGCCTTCATTTTCGCGATGTGCGTCGCGTTTCCTGAGAGCCGATAGATACCTTCAACATTCAAGCCAAACAATTCCACGGCTTGAATGCACTGATATACGACCATGGGAATGGCAGTACCATCTCTGCGGTACAGCTCCTCCAAACTAACACCAAAGACGGGTTTCAATGGTGGCAATTCAGACTGTTCTGGGCCAGTGGGAACTGGTGGAAGTTGTTCGCGACTCGTCGACCGTCGTGGCTGCGCTACAAAGTGCTGGAATGGAGCCGGTTGGAGAGGGCCTGGCAGGGTATACGGGAACTGCTGTGTCCCTCCACTCAGGCTACCTCGATGCGGCTGCTGAAATGCGGCTGGTGCATGAGTAGCTGGAGAAGTACTCGAAGGACCTATTTGACTGAACGTTTGCGCTGCGGACTGAGGTGCCGCCGGTGGCGTCTGAATGCTAAGGGAGTGGCGTTTGGCATGAGAGCTAGCTTGAGGCGTAACAAGTGTCTGTGCAGTGGTTTAGCCATGTTGTGAATATTAGGGATGAAGACTATGGCAATCTTACTGGATGTCGCTCATATCGGATGTTTGTTGGCTCGTCCCCGACTTTTGAAAGGTGGGTCAACACGAAATCCTTGAAGTCTTTCTCGTTATCCACTTGACAAACGGCATCCTTCAGGCTCTGAGGGGCCTGTCCAACTCCATTCGGACCAGTTTTCATCGGGCTTACTGAGAGACCGCTGCCCAGCAGAAGCTTCTCACTAAAATTAGCTGCGGGACAATTAACATCAATCCATCACATGTAACAGGTCTTCCAAACATGAAGCACCTACCAAACTTCTGCATCTGCAACGCGACCGCCGCATCGCACTCGTTGATCAAATCCCGTAAGGCTCTGACAGCCTGCGGTCTCAGGGTGGCAATGAGTTCCTGCTTCAGAGTCTGGGCTGATTGGACCTTGCTAGCATAATCAGAATCCGCCTGCTGAACTTTTCGAAGGAGATCTTCCTCCTGCTGCGCTGCAGACTTTGGCCCCTTCAATCCAAACTTGCCTGGCGCACGCTCTCCCGTCCGAGCTCGGTCGTACTGCTCTGCAAGAGAGTCATATTTGGCCTTAGCCTTCTCCGCCATGCTCTCTGCATCCTGTACTCTCTTTTCCGCAGCTAACCCATTTTGTTTCCAGTGTTTTCGTCCACGCTCGATGTTGTTCAACAACTCGTTCAAATCTTCAGACATCTGGTGTAAAGATACGGCAAATTGGAGGCCATGGTCTGCCATGCGGTCATGGATCTTGTTTATCTCATCATAGCTGCGCGCAAACGTTCCTTGCCTGGTATCGGGCCGATTGGCGGAATCGTGCACGCTGCGCGCGAGCTTTTTAAGACCCTGCGCATGTTCTTCCTCGATCAAAGCGCGCTTTCGTAGGAATGCTGAGAAATCCTAAAGATAGTCGAATGGTTAGCAAGTTGTTTTAGAACATCATCTTCTACGTCAGCGCAGTACTAACCCTGGCAGAAGCGACGCTTTGCTTCAACCTGGTCAGTAAAGTCAAGACCCCAATCTAATACTCCTCCGTTAGCAGACCGCTTGTCTTGTCATAACAGCTGAACACTCTTTGTACATACTTCTGATTGCAGTACTTTGTCAAGCTTAGTGGCTTCTTCAACTTGTGCTGTATCTGCATGATGTTCAGGGGATTCAGGCGGCAGTGAATGTGGTGTCTCGCCATGTGGCACAGCAGGTTCAGCCATGGTGGACTCCGTGGGATTAATAATACTAGAATGATGGTTGAGATGTGAGTAATATGACAAAAGGAATATATCCCCACCGTACTGCGGAAAGGAATTCACACATGAGCTCAAGAAGCACTCAATGCATTGTGATGGTTGGGCACGAGGGAAATGTTGGCAGTGAAGATGCCCCTTGCAGATGGCGAACCCAACTAAGAAATCTACATACGTAATGAGGGAGTCAGAAATTCTCAGCTACGAAAAACCCGATGTATCCACTTGCAGGCGGAACAAAACAATTATGAATTGGAATTATTTCAAGGAATCCAACCGAAATTCAAATTGCTTAGTTCACGTTGTATGTATATTAACCAGCGATCTCTACAGTCTGCAAACCGTGACCACCACACTGGACAAAAGCCATTGCCGTGGACAATTGTATTATGACTACTACTAATTTGGAGCAAGTCCTGCCAGACATATTGCAACCTGCATATCTGTTCGCAGCCGTGTAAACCCAGGAGCAGGCCATTGGTTATAGTAGACAAGGAGACTTGGGTTCATGGACTGTATGGACCTAAGTATTGGGACCCTTCGGGTCCATGTCAGCGAATTTTCTCAACAAAGTGTGCACCAGTAAGAAGACGATTGTGTGCAGGACATCTATTAAGGGCTGGCACGTTTGGACTCTGCTGTAGTAACTACTCCTACTTTTGTATCACTTGCGTCGGCAATCGAATAGGAGCAAGTCCTTTTTTCGTTGGAAAATGTGGACGGAGAACCACACTCTGTGGAACAATTGAATGAACGAGCAACCGAGCGGCGATATCCCGCGCACTGTTGAATGTGACAATGTGTATACTTTGTCTGCGCAGACAGGCGAAGTCTCGTGAGGAGAAAAGAGACGGTGGATGCGAGACATCCTGGAGAAGACATTCAGAAGTTCTTGACATTTCATGAGCCAAGCATGGCCTTGGTGGCGTCATTGGTCCATTGACCATCAACTTAGAGATGCCGCGGCTTATTTGCGGGACTTTTAACCGAGTTATCATCCACTTCTTGAATTGAAGGCCTTGGAGGTCTCTTTCTCGTTTCAACGTGCTTCATCTATCATAAATCACACAACTACTCCTGCTTTGACTGGCCAAGCATATTTGTTTCAAAATTTGTCAACATGTCGTCGCAGGAGATTCATATCATTGCTACTATAACTCCGAAACCAGAGAAAGTGGATGAGGTATGGAGTAGCTGCAGCCACCTCTGCTGCTCTTGCGATTGAGAGAGCGGACCTGGTTAAATGGTAGCTCAACTCACCCTTCGTTAAATAGGTCACGAAGCTCTGGAAGGATTTAGCCAAGAAGGTCCGCGCAGAAGAACCAGGCACCCTCTCATACTACGCCGTAAGGCCTAAGGGTGGCAACCAAATCATCATCATTGAGAAGTACGTTGCGCTTCCCGTCCTTGCTTCCATCGAGGTCATAATGAGAGAAGAGACGATGATCCAACGATTTCACTTAGCCTGGTGCTGACTTTTTGTGAACAGATATAGGAACGCAGAGGCCGTGAAGGTCCATGGCAACACTCCGTACTTCAAATCCTTTTCTGCCACTGTGGCTCCCTTGCTGGCAGCCCCGATAGACATAAAGATCGGCACGCAAGATGGTGGTTTTGTCTCAAAGCTGTAAAACGCTCTATGGGTCCAAAGGGGGGAGTTCGAGAAGCGGGCTGCAGTTTGGCTAGCGGAAGTTATTCTTGAAAGCCATGATTCTTGCCCTCCAAACGCGTGGCCTTCTTGCAGCGCAGTATAGCAGAGCGAACTTCTCTGCTTTTTACCAGAGTCTAGTCTCAAGAAGTAAACGTGGTATTCAACACTCGCAGGACGTCCTTAACACCTGTGGATTTTGTACTCAATTCCTCCATCATTTCCATTCTCAGGATGCTGGTGCGCGACCAGGAGCCCATTGAAAATAAGATATGCACACTTAGTGTAGCCCATTCTCAACATATTCACTGAATCAGGAAATTTATCCTTCATGAGAGTTCGGCGGGGAAGTATCGTCACGTTTGCCTGATTCTCCAAACTCCGGGACACCGGACAGACTCAAGAGAGACCCTTTCTCTCACAGACATCCGTGATCTGGCGACCGTGGAGGGGTAAATAAGATGTTGTGGGGCCGAACCGCCATACGACAGAAGGCCAGAGGTCCCCGACCAAAGGTAACGAAAGACCGACTTTCAGAAAGTCGTGCGACCTGGGGGAGTGATCGAAAAGGCTGAGAAGTCCTGCATCATCGCTGATCTCCCTCGTTGCAAGAGTCCTGTGCCTGGTGCAGGGCATGGCTTGTCTTAAGTTATGCGCCGGAGCGATTAAGTAGTAATCTTCACGGCTTTGCGTGACGAGTGGGCGGTGGATTCAGGAGAAATGGAAAGCGTTTAACTTTGGGTCGCACCCGAGCAGCTCCAGGGTTTCGATTGGCGCCTTCTGCCCAATGCCAAGCATCCCCTGGCTGCCCGTGCAAGTGACCGCCAAGACCGCATAGCGATAGAGAACTGACCACCACCGCTCGCTCGCTGGAGTCTCCGTCTCTGCTGGTTGGCTCAGCGTCTCTTGCTGGTCTACGGACGATCTGACCATCCGTCCTTTCGCCTCCGTCTTCCTCGATAAGTGCAGGCTCTCTCGTCGCTGCTTTCCGTCATCGTCTTACCCTCCCTCCGCAAGATTGGAAAGACTTGCGGTCTATCCCTGAATTTCTCCTGTGTCTCTCCTCGAAGCTGCCATCGTCTGCAGTCAGCGTTCGCCGTCGAGAATTGTCTTCTCCACCAGCCAAGCGCCCTTCATTAAATTCTCACGCAGAAGCTTCAATTGCCTTCTTCGATCTCGCCAAGTATTCTGGTCAAGGCTCTGGCGGTTGTCGAGCCTCTTCGTCGGCCGATTGCCTGTCCTTCGTGCTCTTGAAGTGGATTTGCATCGCCATTTCACAACTTCTCAATATCTGAGTGGGACCGTCGATTAATAGTAGCTGGCTTATATCAGCGTTTTAAAAGGGAAAAGCGGCTCAGGGGAATCGTCAGGCTGTAGATTGTTCTGGAGACAGTTGATCATCCACTAAGTTATTGTTTGTGGAGGGTTCACTTTTTAATTTGGGTCAAGATTGTACTGTGTTGCTCTGCTTGAGTGAATCACGACTCTCTGTTAGTACTTGCTGTTGGTTCTCAAGTGGTTCAGAGCAAATCTCAGTCACCCAGGTAAGTTCGCTGTTCTCAGTGCTGTTGACAAACCCTGTGGACCAGCTGAGATTGATAACTTTTCTATATTCAGAGTAAATACGCCAGTCAGCCCTACCCTGGATCACATCATTGTGAGCACACTTTGATCTGATTAATCACTACAAAGACAAACAAACCGCCACCAGTTTACATCTTGGCACGTCTGTGCATCTCACAAACTGTGAAAATGGCCTCAGGACCAGCCACCCAATCTTTGAAGGTCAGGACGACACTTTTTTCTGGCAATTTCTTCTGAGGCTTGCAGTCACCCTATAAAAGGGTAAGATGCTGATGGTAGACCCTACAGTGCGTTGTTACTGGTGATGGTGCTGTCGGCAAGGTTAGAATTACCCAAATCTGATTTACCTCTGCAGATTGCTGATAACAAGATAGACATGCCTCTTGATTTCCTATACCACCAATGCGTTTCCTGGAGAGTATATTCCCACTGTGTATGTGCTCTGAATCTGTATACCCTGCTACTTCACTGCAGGCCACCAACTGATTGTTCGAAGGTTTGACAACTACTCCGCAAGTGTGATGGTCGATGGAAAGCCAATCAGCTTGGGACTCTGGGATACCGCAGGCCAGGAAGATTATGACCGCCTGCGCCCGTTGTCGTATCCTCAAACTGATGTTTTCCTAATTTGCTTCTCCATTGTCAGCCCCCCCTCGTTTGACAATGTCAAAGCCAAGGTTTGTTCACTTCAACCGATACCCATAAACGGCGTCTATACTGCTATATCTCTAACGCCTGTTGCCATGAATAGTGGTACCCTGAAATCGAGCACCACGCTCCGGGCGTTCCCATTATCCTCGTCGGCACCAAACTCGATCTTCGTGAAGATCCAGCCACCAATGAGGCTCTGCGCCAAAAGAAAATGCAGCCGGTCACATACGAGCAGGCTCTCGCCGTTGCGAAAGAGATCAAGGCTCACAAGTATCTGGAGTGCTCAGCTCTCACTCAACGTAACCTAAAGAGCGTGTTTGATGAGGCAATCCGGTAGGCCTAAGTGTAACCTTTTTTCACCTGGTCCTGCTCCTGCTAATTCCTTGCGCCACAGCGCTGTTTTGAACCCCCGCCCTCCACAGAAACCTAAAAAGACAAAGTGCGTTATAGTCTGAGATTCCATACAACCAGCTACTTTGAACCAACCAGTATGAGAAATACTTCTTGGCCGGTGACGGCGCTCCCTATGTGTGGACATACCTAAGAGAAAGGGAATCCTCACCGGATACGCTTTGATTTTGTCTCTGCATCTAATGACCGTTTACGAGCACCACTTGCATTGGCACGGAGTGTTGTATTTCACCGAGGACATCTCGTCTTTCTGTTAATATTTCGCAAAGAAAAAAGGGGGCCACACGGCGAAAGATGTTTCTTCGGTTGCCTTTCTGACTGACGAATCTGAGTTGTCTTATTTTTCCCCTGCTGAACACGAGTAGCCGCAGGGCACATTGACGGATTGCAAGAAAACGTGTTCAAATTCAGTCCCATTGCGGCCTCCCCGTATTTCACCTTGCCATTCCCAAGCTGTCTCCCTTTCCCGTTCTCATCATGGTCGTTGAAATTTTGTGTTGTGTTTGAGATCTGATTATCCTATACCCAAATCTAGCATTCTCCTCGGTCTTCAATGCATAACTGTCACTAACTGCACTCATTTGACTCGCCATATGTACATTCTGTGTAGAGAAAAGAACTCGTTATATTTGCTTTGCAGTTCATGTTGTGGAAGGTTAAATTCTCCCATTTTGTGCTCAAACTTCTTGTGCTTTCTCCTCCAAGCCATCAACTTTCTGATAGTACTGATGTAATGAGTGATCTAGAGTCTGGCAACACCACAGCAGGGTCTTAGTTCTCTCATTCGTACTTTGCCGATGGATTTCTTTTCCATCGTATGACTGCTGGATAGTGTTACCCATAGACAAGAAACAATATGTTTTTCTACACCACATAAATTAAGAACCTAGTAACTGCACAAGCAAAACAACAACGATGAAAATTAGTACTTCTCTCTTCCTATGAATAATCAAGCGAATCTAGCCCTCCGACTTGGATGTACATCCCCAAGGCCAGCGTCAACCTCAGAGGCGGTGTTGGAACTCTCCTGTTGCTGTTTCTTTTTGTCTTCAATACGCTTGTGTTTGGCCTTCTCTTTCGCTACACGTGCGCGCTCCTCACTGAGCTTCTTGTTCTTTGCCGCTATTCGGGCCTTGCGTGTCTCAGACTTGGAGCCTCCTCCTCCCGCACTACCAATTGCAAAGGGATAATCAGTATATGCTCTTTGGCCACTTCAGATAAAGAAAATGAAGGGGTTGGACACTCACGTCAGCTCCACATTAATCTTTCTTGCGGGGGACTTCCCATCATCGAAAGACGAGTGGTGGTACAATTTCAAGCAGGTCTTCATGCGGTCATAGGACGAAAATTCGAGGAATGCAAATCCTCGACCTTTTTTCCCATTCCTTTCTGTAGGGACGCGGATGAAGTCGGGAGAAATTTTGGCAAAGTGTTTGGCGACAGATTCTTGGTTTGCCGTGAAGGGAAGGTTGCCAATGAAGCATATGAACCGGGTGTGTTTTTTTTCGGATTGGTTTTGGGGCTCATCGTCCTTCACGGCCTCTCCTTGCTGTCCTTGAACAGTCTCGTTGTCCGCAGAGGGTTGCTCTCTCCCGGCATTGGCATCGTCTGTTGACAGTTCCTCTGATTTCATCTCTGCTTGCGTTTCTTCGTCTGCACCGTTTGTTTCTGCCTTCTCCTGGCTCTTCTTTTGCTTTTTTATTTTCTTGTCCTTCTTCTTCTTCTTCTTCTCCTTCTTTGACACGCTCCTCTCCTCTTTTTCTTCTGCCTCTTCCCCATTCGTCTTCGTGTCCTCTAGACCAGCCATCGCAGCGTCGTGTTCCACATGTTTCTTGGCCTTCTTCTCCTTCTTCTCCTTCTTTTTCTCGGAGTTCAATGCAGCATCAACGGCTTCTGCCTTGACCTCAACATTGTCCACGTTCAACATCTGCACATCCTTTGACGGTTTCGACTTGTTCTTTTTCTTCCTCTTCTCATCTTTTGCCTTCTCGCTGAGCTTCAGCTTCTTATTCACGTCGGAGGTTTCAACGGCATCTTCGCCGGCTATTTGATTGCGTTTTCGCTTATCGCCCATTGTTCATGTCGCAATTAACAGTACTACTGCATACGGACAATGGCTAACGGGCGACAGAACTTGTGCAGATTATGCCTCCTCGTAAGAAATAAGAAATCGCGCAAGATGTTTCCAATTGCGCGCTGCGAGCCGCAGGATAAAAACGTTCTCCGCGAATTTCGAAATAATTTTGATTGAGCCGAGTTGGACTCGATTTTCTCGTTTAAGCAAACCTTAAATTCACATTCTGCCGATTTTCAGTGAAGGCGGTGAGAGCAACTAAGCTCAAGGTTAGTGGACCCTTGCCGTGAGTTACAGATCGTGATTGGTCAATGGGACCACACAATGCGAGGCAGGCATGAAGACTACGAGGTGTTGCCATACATTCGGAGTGCTTCTTGCGTACTTGATACAGCTTGCATTGGGACAAAATAAGCGAAGCTCAGTGTCCTTTAAAGATTCAAACTAGTTAAATATAAAACACTCAGGTTAAATTACTGCATCAATGGTATATCTAGCTACTAGTAGCCCTAGTGAGCTGGAGTAAAGGGTAGCACTGTATATATGTACATAGTAGTCTAGCGGTACTATGGAGCATGGAATCAGAAGAGAGTATGGGAATATTTCCATATAGCTTGATGATGTTGAGGATGACACCATCAGATTTAGAAGATCATGTAAAAGCCGGTCAATAGACACATGAGAAATGCCTGTACTTGCGTCCAATGAAAATGAAGCGCATCCCAGCTAGCCTGTGGGATTCAGTCATGGTCGACCTTGCCAGAACTATCAACGGTTGATGATATTTTGAGCTCGGCCCAGATGCTGTAGTGTGACTTGATCATCGTTCAGAAGTTCTTTTTTTTCTGAGTTTTATTCGTATACAGATCACCTTTCAGTAGACGAGAATCTGCACTTTATTTTCCTGCGAAGAATATCGCGCTCGCAAGTCGGCTCGGTTGATAAACTTGAGGAGCGGGAAATGCAGTTCTTTCATGTCGAATATTCCTCTCTTTTTCTGGTCAATGTATGAGCCATCGATAACGATTCGCTTGAGGTCATCTAATTTCAATTCGCCTACACATTTCTTGTTAGCTAGAAATTCATAGTTCCGTTTGACACATTCGACTTACCAGAGTCCACTAAGTCAATCAAGCGGACGGGAGTGCCAATCCCAATACCAATCCTTTCCTCCATTAGCGAAATTATTTTAGTACATCTTCCTCTGAGGGATGCGACATACCTGGTCTTTTTCACAAACTCTTTCGCTTCACTCAGCTTGATATGCTTGGCAAAAAGTTTCGCTACTGTACAATTTTTATTTTGAAATTGTCGTAGAGCTCTTCGAAAAGAAATCAGCCAAGCGTAAATGCAACCTTTCGAAGGGCTACAAGTTACCTAGTAATATCTGCTGCACGAAGGCCAGCCGATGTAATGACTAGAGTGTGTGGAGAGCCCTTAGTCTCAGATGCTGTGGAAAGCACAGAACCCTTCTTGGGACTGTATGCTTTGAGAAAAGACGGTAAGTTCTCTAATGTTCGTTTGGACTCCCAAGAAGATGTGTCGAGGAAAGCCGATTCTGTGGAGAACGTCAGACGCGACCTCTTTATCACGAAGGCATGATACAAAAAAAGGATGAAAGGGACTGCTCGCTGCGGACGAAAGTAACGCCCTTAGAGCAGGCCATTACGATAAAATTGTTACATACCAGGGACGTAGATATCATCTAGTTCGACTGCAGTCAAATCCTTATTGTGCCGCTTAGCCTTCTGGGCGAAGTAGTCTGCTAAAAGACGACCATCCATCTTCCCAATAGCCTCATTTATGCCATCAACTTTCAAGGAATCATCCACATCTTCGGAAGCTTTCTTATTCCGCTTGCGCTTCTTCGCTCTCTTTGATCCTTCTGCGGCCGGCGCAGTCTGGTCAGGGATGCCCTCGTCTTGATCATCTCGCTGCCGTTTTTTCCCACCCTTAGCTGCGGAAGTGTCAGATGTAGCTGCAGCTGCCATGATGCTTCACGGAAGTCTATTCTTTGTATCTTGAAATCAAGAATTACCATGAGCACTATTATCCTCGATCGTCCAGAACATCGACGCCAATGGAAAAATAAGATCGACCGCTTAGTCATCTATGCGCACGAGCCACACATCATCATCCCAAGACAAGCAACGCGTGGGGGGACGGAAGCTATGACACGAAAGGCATATCGGACAACTGAGAGTGCTAGAACATCATCTCCTGCAGCAGGCTACAACTACTGGATCAGAGTTTGCAGCGATCTCAATGGCATTTCCCGACCGGGACCTTGGAAGAAGCACTCCGCGTACTTCCCCGAGCTCAACTGATCCACATGCCGCAGTAAGAATATTACGCAGTACCTCGCGCAGCGACATGCATCTTCATGATGAGGCCAATTTTCCACTTGCTAATAGCGGGATGTAGCTTCAGCAATTAGTACAGACGATTAAAGTCCCGACAACACCTGGCGATAACAATGCCGCTTTTCGTTCACGTCGATTATCGCGTCGAAGCCCTGCTGCACCTACTACACCCCATGGACTCCGGGCCTTTCAAAGACGACAATCAGTCTATACTCCGGGCCGAGACAGACGGCGAAGCGGTCGCATCCAAAGGGAAACCCCCATTGATATTCTGAGAAACTTGGGAAAAGGTTGGTTCTTCGTTTATTCTGACGCCCTTTCTATGCCATACACTAATGGACGACTACTTTGCGGCCCAGCCCTCGCTCCAACCACACGGCCTATTAGCTCCTCCCCAGAAGAGGCGCCCGAACCGCAGCGCAATGAAATTGACGAGCTAGACCAGGAACCAGACATCCCTCGCCCCCGATTGTCGCTTCCATTGGAAGAGTTGGAGCCACAAAATGCAGGCCATGATAGCAGCCCGGATATACCACCGCCAAGACTATCACTGCTAGCTGAGGATGAGGATGTAACGCAGAGGTCCATTGAAATGCCTCGAAGGGAGCGGACGGCGAGAGAATTAGCAAGACTCTCCAGGAGGAGTTTTATCAGTACACGGTTTAGTGACCATTTTGGAGACCTAAGTCGAATGGAGGAGACGACTGAAAGAGTAGATGAGACTATAATCCAGGACATGGGAGAGGAAGAAGAAGAGCAATTAGATATGTCTCTGGGTCAGCAAGCCTTTGATGCAGGGTAAGGCAAATTCGCGTTCAGCTCAGTTGATACCTTTGCTAAAGACTTTATCAGTGGCGAGACCGAGGACCTACGGCGTTTCAATCTTGAATTCTCCTTCCCAACGCCAGAAGCACCCGTGGAGTTGCCGGCGGATAACCAGGTGGGGAACGACTTTGAAGACTTCGTTCTAGATGCGGTAGGGCCAAATATCGACGCAGCATCACCTTCATCAATTAGCGATGCTGGTGGTGTTGGATTCGAAATGGCAATGCCCAATGAACAGCCGCACAGATCTCCTTCGCCTCTGGTGGAGGAATTTCAAGACAAAGGCGTTGCTGGCCAAGGCAAAGAGACGAAGCTCTCCCGTCACGGTGTTCCCGTCCCAAGCTTGCCGTCTGGTATCGTCAGGAAATTGGCCACTAGGTTTGCAAGAACTGGCCATGGTAGTAACACCAGAATTCCCAAAAAGACGCTAGCTGCCCTTGAACAGGCTACGGAGTGGTTTTTCGAGCAAGCAAGCGAGGATATCGCAGCGTACTCTAAGCATGCAGGGCGGAAGACTATTGACGAGAGCGACCTGATCGCGCTCATGAGAAGGTGATACCTTAGGTTTCTGTTGCCCAGCCTCATCGCCTCTAGTTTTGTGGATGCTGATTTTTATCATCTTAGGCAACGGCATATTGGGAAAGGCAGCTCTATATTTTCTATAGCTCAAAGGCATCTTCCCAAGGAACTTCTGCAGAACATTCGCCTACCCCGACGTTGAACACTCGACGCTTATCGTACACACGGGATGAGCCGCGGCATAGGTCCCCGTACTCCAAAGATAACGGGAGAGGTCGAACGCGGATTGGGGTCCTACCAATTCTTATTTTGTCGGACTCGTTTGGCAACTTCGCTGGGTTGCTTGCGGACTATCATCCACAGCATTACGGAAGTTGCCAATGAAAGGCCATACCTGCAACAAGGTGAGTATTCCCACTGTCTCAAAGTCAAATCTGCCTGTCTATGTCAG
The DNA here is from genome assembly GCA_900128795.2 of Malbranchea cinnamomea. Classification (NCBI taxonomy): domain Eukaryota; kingdom Fungi; phylum Ascomycota; class Eurotiomycetes; order Onygenales; family Malbrancheaceae; genus Malbranchea; species Malbranchea cinnamomea. The sequence continues at coordinate 23,697 of FQSS02000797.1, read as the reverse complement.
GGTAACTTACCAGGTAAAAATATATTGAAGGTGGTTATTTCTCAGGTTCACTTCCGGGGCGCGTCCAATAGGTATCCCAGCGTCTTCCCTTCGATAGAACTCTGTGAGCTCAGGTTCTGAAACCAATGTCAGCTACAACGTTCACACCAACAAGGATGAGCATGCCTTACCCATGGTTTCTTCAACCCATATCGGTTGACTGCCGGTCAATTGTGCCATCTCATAAACGTCTGGAAAGTAATATTTGCCTTCTTCAGGCCTGTTTTCCGGAGTAAACATATTTTTTTTGAACGGTGATCGCAACAAACCCTGTACGATGACTTCACCATGGGGTAACCCCTCCGGCCTAGTGGTTTGATCTTTCTTATCCTTCGATATCCAACCACGATTTACAAGCACTGTACTCGCCCCATCTCTCTCTAGCGGAGTTATTACCCAGTAACCGTCCTTGCCTTCGCGCATACGAGGGCCAATCAACATTTCTTGGTCATGCCTGAGACGGCCTGTGGCATAGACGCGACGGTATTCAAAATCCGAGACAGCGTCGGGATCGACGACGGGGGGAAGAGGTAAAGGCGGTTTCACGAGTCGATCCTCAAATTTGGCGATGAGTTTTGTTTTCCAGTCCAATCGCTGAACTTGCCAGGTTCCCAGGGCAAACGCAGTTATCGGGATGAGGGCTGTTAGAGAAGAAATATCAGTATTAGAAGCTTCTTACACATGTATATGTTTCGCATAAACTTATCACGGTGCCACTGCAATGGTCTACCCACCCAGTATTATCAAACCCGGTCCATGTTTGCGGCCTGTTCGCACGAGCTGTGGAGGATGGTCTGCGACAGAAATCCAATTGGGGTCATCTTCAGCTGGATTATGTGCGAAGCGAACTTGCATCTTCCGACACTGTGCGCATATTGATTGTACTTTGCCCGCGCCTCTTTGAAACGTTCGCGGCGTGAATAGCGTCGCGAAAGTCCGCAACGCTGCAGAGGAGGTCTTCATGTTGTAATTCCCCAAGGGCTCAGAGCACAATGGTATTCGATAAGACACCGAAATCTTCCAGGCAACAATTGGCTTATTGGGAGCGTTATCTGGCTACTTGTAAGAAATCCAAGCGGCAGCGAAGTTGTCCGCGGCTTTTAAATTGGCGTCGCTCTCCATCACCTACTTGGTCTGTGCGTTGCGGAACACGAGAGTTGCATCATCGTTTGAGCTGCTCAAACTGGATTGCGACATGCAAACTAATACATTCGTTTTCACAGCAAGTATTGAAGATGTTTTACGAAGGGGATTTGCAAAGTGGTATTGCCCTTGCAATTAGAGAGGCCAAGCAGGTAATCTGCTTCGTTGGAGGTATGGAAGCTTCCCACTGCCTGAACGTGTACCCTGTCGGGTACTACATAGTAGCACCATAGTATGTACAACTAGAGGTAGATGCTAACATATGGTCTCATGGCAGACGACGGAGCAGAGAGCAAGACTTGGGAAAATGAATACCTAGCAGATACACAAGTAAGAAAACCATCAATCTTACAAGGCGTGAAGAGACCAAAGACTCAATACTAGTATAATGTGCCAGGTGTCACGTCTAGTTGCGAATACCGTCGCCCTACGTCTAACAGCTGGATCCCAAGAAGCGGGTTTCTTGTCATCTTTCTGCCCGATAAGCAAAGTACCAACATTGGTGGTAATAAAGTAAGACAAAGAGGTTCTCCAGTCTTGAGGGGGGCAATGCTGACCATTCCTCGAAGCAATGGTACTCTCCAGGAATACATTGTATCAGGAACAAGTGGTGATGAAGTAAAGCAGCGGTTGAAGGTCGCCCTCGGAGGAGGAGGGGCAAACGGGGCAGCTACGACTGGTCAACAAGGAGGGCGGCAAGAAGATCAGCAGCCGCCGCCATTAGCTGAACCGATACCGTCTGCAGCTTCAGAGCCAACTGCGCATACGGCTCCACAACTTCCTTCGTCTTTTACTCCGGAGCAGGAGTCTGCAGGAGTCGCAGAGAATGTGGCAGAAATACAGAGAAGACAACATATACGCGAGGGGAAGAGGCGGGCGGACAGCGTTGAAGAGGCTCAGCAACTAAACGATGCTTCAAAAACAACCCAGCAAGATTGGCAGCAACAGCGGCGGAAGAGGGAGCAAAAAGAAAAACAGGAGAAAGAGCGTATACTATCGTTAATCAGACATGACCGGGAAGAACGCAAGGCCCGTGAAGAGCGTCGAAAGATGTCACATCTTCCTAGAGATACCATTGCCCATGTTTCTGATACGCCCGCGAGATCACCCAGTACCCCAAAATCCCAACTCCGTATCCAAGTTCGGCTTTTCGATGGAAGCTCTATACGCTCCAGCTTCTCCCCTTCTCAGACTATCAGAAGTGATGTGCGTCCTTGGATAGATAGGGAGCGGACGGATGGGGACGGGCCGTACACACTCAAACTCATCCTTACACCGCTTCCAAACAAGACAATATCTGTTGCAGAAGAAGATGAGAAACTCGGCGATCTTGAACTCGGTCCAACAGCCAGTTTCGTCATGGTCCCTGTCAGAACATATGCCGAGGCATACTCTTCCACGGCCTCACTTCCCGTCCGCGGGCTATATGCAGGGTACAATTTTATCACCGGTACGATAGGGGCCATTGCTGGTGCTCTGGGAACCTTTTTAGGCTTTGGGCAGAGCCAATCGTCAGGGGCATCAAGTTCTACGTCGAATAACCATGCTTCTCAGGCCACGACTTCTGGAAATACTCAGCGACGGAATGATACTTTCAGGAAAAGTACAATCCATTCCAACGTGTGGACCATACACGATCATCTCTCTGACGATAGGACGCAGCAATTCTATAACGGAAACCAGGTACGTTTCTTTTCATGGCCCCTTGTGCTTCGACGTGACTACTGAACTTCAACAGTTAAATTTTGAGCCTCGCAAAGAGGATATTGACGACTAAGATAATATATCGGGAATATAAAGTATTATTTTCAGGGTAGCATGGCTTTTGTATAATGTAAAATGACTCTCATGGCAAGTTTTAATGAAGCTAGTACAAATTACACAAAAATTCTACATCCGTACAAGGTGACAAGGTTCTGAGTTGAGCGGCAAAATCATTTTCATTTTGCAGTTGCAAGGAGCCATATCCGTGCTCCTCAAAAGTATGATACAATTAACAAACGGGATCTATGGATGGTATATAGGCGTAATTATGGATACTACTCAAACTGGACAACGTTTCCACCAGCTAACCAACTCGACCAAAGCGGCCAGAATGCAGGCAAACTCAGATTTGCTAGGTGCGATTTAATACTGCTTCGCGGCCTGCTGGCAAGCTTTCTATAGATAATCGTTAACATCCGACACCATTTCAATCGTGACTTGAATAAGGAAGCACGTACCAGCTGGTCGAGGTACCAACCACAGATCGACATGTTGCCACTGTTCTCATCCATGCACTTCCGGAAGGCTCTCACGTCAGCCTCGCAGGCAGGTGTCTCGCCCCAGGTGGAGGAGTAGTTGCCGCTCTGGTAGAGATTGTTGTCCATGGGTTGAGCAGCAGGAGGGGCTTGCTGAGTTTCAGCGGGGGCGCTGGAGGAACCGCCGCCAGTGAAGAGGCTGCCGATGGCGTGGCCGATAGAAGAACCAACTGCGACACCACTGGGTAGAGAGACAAGTGAGTTAGTAGATATTGTCAAGTGGGAATGGATAACACCGCCACCAAAACTTCAGGGCATGCGATTTTGAATTCAGATAAGACGGGAAAACATCCCGAGGTATGAAGTAGACACAGGATCAACTTACGCTGCGGTGGATGCCATCTGGGCAAAGAGACCGGGTCCCTGGCTCTGCTGGACTGGAGGAGCATGCTGAGCTGGAGGAGCCTGGGAAGCAGCCGCTGGAGGAGCAGCAACAGTCGAAGCAGGCCGCTGCTGCTGAGCGGTAGGGGCAGCTGGATGGGCCGGAGCTGCGGTAGGTCTGGCTGGGGCGCTCCGGGAAGGAGTAGGGGCGGCTCCGCGACGTTGACGAGGCATTTTAAACAAAATGGAGTTCGACTTCTTTGCTTAGGTACCGGTATCGAGGTATGAGAAGATATAATGATGAGTTCCGATGGCGTTGGTGAGGAGGCAGGCAGTCTTAAAGCGTTTGAAAAATATACGGATTCTCCAGTACGCCGCGGCAGGGATTAAGGTCGGACCGATGCTCAATTCATGAATTCTGATTGGCTTAAGCGCAAAAGGGCTTGCCCGTAGCTTGCATTCGTGTCCCCAGATTCGAAGGCTCCAGTAACATCGACAATTGGCTCCCCAACTTCACCTGAGAAAATGACGACAATGGACGGCTGTGCATCACGAGACTGTGAAACAGCTACTCAAGTCGCTCTTGACTTCGGCTTTATAATGCCGGTTGAGCGCTTCTGGTTACGAGACTACTTCCAAGCAATCATTTTCGCAAAGCCCGGACGCGAAGCCGTAGAGTAGCTCATTGTACCGTGCTTTGTCAAATGTATTCCGTTTTGCTCATGCATCGGAAGAACTTCTTACAGGCAACGAGATATGTCGAAAGTGACACATCGTCAGTTAGATTTATGAGAAAAGCTATATAAAGACTGGTTGATGAAGTGCGTCAATGGCGACTCATGATTAGCCGAAGGCTTGCCATTATACTGGGAAAATCTCCCAGAGACATGTCAGTGAGAATCATCCAACCGTCTGCGTTCGCTCGAGCGTATTGAACACGCAGAACGCGTGCTTTCAGGTAGGCAAGGGAATGCGACTGTTTCCCGGCCATACGTGCCAAACACGATGTTCACGCGTGGATGGCATTCGGCAGATACGCAGTATCCACCTGTCAAAGAGATCTGGCAGAAGACGGCCCCTAAACCAGCAAAACGAAGGCATATTATTCGACCGCGTTGGATGCAGAGGCAGCATTCGCTTTTTTCTGCTTTTTGGCAAGCCTCTTTTGTCTTTTCTTCTCCCGCTTGCCTGCCTTTTTCTCCTTTCCACTTGTTGGTGGCTCCTCATCTTCCATAGGGGATGCCGTTGGACTTGTCTCTGACCCTGACGCCTTTGCAGCTCCTTCTGCTTTGATCATCTTCTCGACCTCCGCTTCAATCTCACCGCCTTTAACGTTATTATTGTCGCTGTTTGCGGACGCGCTTTCCTCTACAGGTCGCTTCTGAGGTATTGAGGATTTCTTTGCCAATTGTGCTACACGTAATTGTGCCATAGCCTTCTCCTTCGCCTCGCGCTCAGCCCGTGCCAAGTCAATCTTGTCGTTACCAACCTGCAGCGTGTCAGCCAGTTTTGCACCCGTCAAAGAGATATAGATGTGCTCACGAGGCCATGTTTGATGAATCTTCCAACTGCGTGTTTATCAACAGTCATAGTTCTCTTTTCTGGAGGCGTTTCTAGCTTCTTGATCTTCTCGAAATACTGCTTTACTCGGGTCAATTCTGTAAATACAGGGTGTTCCCTAGCATTTACACCATGCAGGCGCAAATATGCTTTAACAAATTAGCTCTCGCCATAAATCGCGTTAAAGAATATTAATTCACGGGTCCACCGTACAGAACAAAAGCGACTCGATCGTGTAGGTGACGAGCACATAGAGCTTAGCCTTGTCCATCACAGGCATTTTCTGCGCCGTGACAGAGAGGGCCTGGCTGAGTAAGGGCTCAAAAACTTCTTCTAGCTCATCAATGTCATCATCTAGCTGCTCCAGCAGCGGCGCCATGTCTGTTGTCTCCATGACGGGCGAATGCTTTGCAAGAAATTAACCTGGACACTGCTTGAAAGATTCGCGACCAAGCGAAGCTCCAAAGCCCAGTGTTGGGATCGTTTTAGCGTAATGATTTTCTGGCATAGTCGGCCCGACTTAGATCCGCCAAGTTCAACTCGCCGGTGCCGCAAGACTAACGATTTCAGCAGAGCGTGGAATACACATCTCCTGGGTCTGAATACTTTCAAGTCCGCACATCTCCTCAATTCAAGGGAACAACCGAGTTGAACAAACGATTCCTGCTCTGCGCCCAGGAATAAAAACCCTTTTCCGACTGCTTCTGCAGCGGCAGTTACCCCATAGTATCGAATGACATAAGCACCTTCGGCCTGTTTGCAAGGCTACCCGCGAGAGTTCTACGAACGATTATCTCCATTTCATTTGATAGTGCAATGCGGATTACACTAGGTGCATTTATTTCAGTCAGAAGGCGCTCAACTAACAACGTCAACCTACAGAATTTTCCCGCATCCCGATTCCTCAGCACCTCCCAACGTCTGAGCGCAAATAACAATGGAATTGGAACGGGGCAAGACGCAGAGGGGAAGCGACTTCATATCTTGGGCGTGGGGAACATTGGGACATTCGTCGCCCATGCTTTGGTATCGATTCCACAACCGCCCAAAGTGACATTAATGCTGCGTCATCCAGAACAGTATCAGGTATTCAAAAGTATCGGGAGGAGACTTATTCTCCAGAGGTCTGGATTGTCAGAGCATAAAACAGGCTATGATGTGAACTGGCATGAAGAGGACGAATGGTATACAACTCCTCAGTCGTTAGAAGGAACAGACAATAGAGCTGCTGTTGACAACAGTCCAATCGACCACTTAATCTTGACTGTGAAGATAACCAGTGTGGTAACAGCCTTGATGTCTGTCCGCCACCGTCTGTCTCCGAAGTCAACGATTGTCTTTATACACAATGGGATGGGAATTATCGAACAGGTCAACAAAGAAGTCTTTCCAGACCCGAACACTCGGCCAAGCTACGTCGTCGGGATTATTTCTCATGGCGTATATCGATATAAGTACTTCAACGTCGTTCACAGGGGCATAGGGACAACCACCTTAGGCGTCGTCTTCTCAAACCCTCAAGCCTCGTTACCCAGTATCGATAGCCCTACCTCCAGCAATGTCAACAACACTCCCAACACCAATTCCACAGTTAAAGACCCGGATCCAAAACGAGAGAGGGCTCTCGCTCCATCAACGAGGTACCTGCTTAATACCTTCGCCCGCACTCCCCTGCTTGTCCCTTTCATCACGAACGAAGTCGACCTCCTTTTGTTCCAGCTCGAGAAACTAGCAGTGAATGCCCTCATCAACCCTCTGTCTGTCATCAATGACTGTACAAATGGTAACCTCCTCAACAACGAGAACATTTTGCGCGTGCAACGATTGCTGCTCTACGAAATTTCCGCCGTAATTGGCGCCCTCCCTGAGGTTCAGGGCGTGCCGGGTATTAAGTCACGATTCGCGCCGGACCGCCTCCTCTCTTTGGCTCAGCAAGTCATGAAGAAAACGGCCGCAAACGCAAGTTCTATGTTACAGGATGCGGCTGCTGGACGTATAACGGAGATTGATTGGATAAATGGTTATATTGTGCGGCGGGGGGAGGAGCTGGGTATCACATGTGCGCTAAACTACATGCTTGTCAATCTCGTGAAAGGCAAGGCGCGGATTATGGAGCGAAATGTGGCTGGACAGATCCCGCTGGATGAGATACCCCTGTCTGATGATACCCCGCCATAACTGGCTTTTAATATCATTTTTATTTAGTTGTACATATTGTATCTTGCATACCTCTTCAATCTTTAGAAAATAGAGAACGAACCTGAATGGAGTTTTGAGACGCCGAATAAAACATTCCTGCTCAGGAGAGGGCTTTTTTTTTTTCGAAACCCCTGGTTGGTTCACCCCTTGCGGAAAGCCGGGGTATCATCGACTATGTGCCATGATTGTTCGCCGTCCCTTTCCTTACCTCTCGAATAAAGTTAAAAATCCCCGCCTCAGCTGAAGATAATCAGATATTTCAAGCCACTGTAAAAATGAGATAGCGAAAGACTGAAGACGAAAGGACATCCGATTATCCATTAGCCAGTGCATGGTATTATTTCCCTCAGTGAATTCCGAACCCTTGTAAGCGATAAAACCGAAAACCGCAGCGGAAGCCAAGGAAAAAAATCATTACGTTATAGGAAAATATTGGGATAGGTGAAATAGGGCCGTCTCTTCGTGATTATGCGCATCATGCAGATGTGATTACTTCCATCATTTTTGCGCATGTATCGAGCTTAGTGCTTCATAGCAGAGCTCGATGATTAGCCTCCATCTAAAGACTATGAGCTGAAACCGAGGATCATCGCCGCGGTTGCCCAGACGAGTTCTCAGTTCGGTGATTCTCAGAAGGGTCGCCTTGGCTTCCTCGATATACCTTCTGATCCACCGTGATGTCACGGCGTCTGTTCGTGATTGATCGAAGCGCGGAGGTTCGGCACCAAGGACGTACTGTTTCCAGTCTTCGGGGTTGAGATACGTCAGTGCCGCTGCCACTTCTGTGCGGAAACATGGCCCGGAAGCAGTGACGTGGTAGTTCCTGCGAATAAATGTCAATCACATGCCCAAAAAAAGTAATTGTTGAGCCGTACCCAAAGTAACCCGCTTCCTTTAACAAGTCGACGGCTCCATGTCCGAGCTCGCTGAAGATAATATCGTCGAGTGACAATGAGTCCCATTTATTCTCTTTTGGTATGAAACCATCTAATTGAAGACAGTTAGATTCCCTAGACACGAGCCTGGCCATAAGGAAAAGGATTAGAAAATTGCTGCACTTACATTCCGTCCACAGTACATCCGTTGAATGATGTCCATAGGTAGCGAATATCTCCTCTCCTGATTCTGAAACAGGGATCTCGCGGTTAGTTTGGTCCATTTTTGTTTTAGAAGAATCGTAAATCCACGGATAGGGGCATACCATAATCCCTCGTAGCTCTGAAGGTGTATTGATTTGAGTCGAACGTCACTTCGCACTTTTCTACAGTCAGAAACAAACCTGTGGCATTGTATTTCACAGCGGACAAGGGCTGTGAGAACACTTACTCCTTCATCGGCATGGTTGAAGTAGTCCGCAAATGGGCACAACGCCATCGCGTCGTTTCGGTCCGCAGGTGGCTCCTCGTCATCGGGGGCATAATGGAAGCAACGTGTGTTTGCAATGACCCAATAGTAAACAAAAAGCTCCCAATCCGTGTCTGGAAAAGCAGTCTGAACGGCGGCAAATGCGTCCCGAAGCCGCTGCTCCTGTTTGGCTAGCAGTAACCTGCCTTCAGACTCCGCACTTGATATTGAAGGTGGTTTATACATCGAGTTCCAGATACCGGTGAGAGAAGGAGGTAATGGGGAGATATCGTGTTCGTGGTCGCGGCCAGTGAGATAGGCAGGCCAAAGAATTGGCAATGCCTCAGCGAAAGACTCAAAAGAGGGCCAGACAGCTCTCCATGGTGCGTACTTGGTCCGTGCATCTTCGTCGCAACACAGATAAGCTGCTATGAGGCCTTGGACAGAAATATTGGTCCGGAACTTCTCACGGAATGAAAGTGGGATAGTCCTGGCGGTTAGTAGTGCTGATATAGGGACGGAAACCAATACTTCACCCGCCTATAAGGAGCTGTCAGCTCGTCGGCAAAAGAAGCGGGAAGGATGGGGAAGAGGGGGTTGTGAAACGTGAAAACCAGCTCAAGCCGCTTGCTTAACATGGGATTGGGGGACAACAGAAAGTAGGGGAAAAATAGAAGAGAGTCTTGAGGGGAAGAGGGCGGAGTATCAAGTACTTTAATATCCCTGGTCGCCGTGATCCCAATGCCTTCACCCTGGCATCTGGTGGGTGTAACACCGTTGATCTCAACACCTTGGGCCCTGGCCCACTCAGTAAACGCGTGATGCTCGGGCCCAGGATTGCCGACGTATCGAACCATTATTCAGGTACGTTTCGCAAATTGACCTTAGCCACCGCGCGAATGGAAAGTGTTGGTGGTATAAAGCCCAGCTAATCACGCAGGCGGAACTTTCTTCGCACGGGAATCAGAGATGGTCCACCAATAGAGCTGGCGAAGGGACCATTTCACGGTGGAACTGATGAGTGGCGGGTTCTTTCTTGGGCCCGAAACGAGAACGCGATGAATGCGATGGAGATGGCCGTCTGCGAGGTTGCGAATGAAGAGCAACGGGAGATTTGTACCCCGCTGTCTCACGCACGGACGACGATGTGGTTGCTGCTCTGAGAGGCAGGTCTAGCTAGGCCGGCGGGGCTTAGTCATGGTGTCTGGATTCAGGGAGTCCTCTACAGCGGCCCGCAGCGACCATCGGTGCTTGCGGGAGCTCATACCGATGTCTCATGATCTGATAAGGTCCCCGTCTCTGAGAGGATCTGAAGGACTTCTCTGGGTGCTGAAATCGTCAACGCCTGTGATCCGTAAAGGAGCGGAGCGATGTCGGCGGCCAAGGGCATTGGGGCGGTTGCTGCTGCGGCTGCCAGCCGAACAACGACAATGCGATGCTCCCAGCAGACAATGGCTCGGGAGTTCTCTGTGCTGAATCGGCCTCCCCCAAATTACCCTGGTCATGTTCCCCTGACGAAACTTGAACGTGGAGCTCTCGCAATTGGCTCAGCTGTGGGTTCGATTTTGAACCCACGTCGTGCAGGTGTGTCTCGCCTGGATGCTAGTGCAGTATTCATCCCGGTTTCCTATTCCCTACCACTACTATTAACAAACCACATATATACGATTTTTCAGACTTGATCGCAGCGCTTGGAGAAGCCACTGCAACGCCATACTTTATCTACCGTCTTCGCGATGCTATGCTGTCCAACCCCACAGGCCGACGCATCCTCCGTGACCGTCCCCGCATAACTTCCAAGACACTTTCGATGGAATACCTGCGTTCTCTGCCGGAAAACAGTGTGGGTCGCACCTACGTCTCCTGGTTGGACCGTGAGCGCGTCAGCCCAGACACCCGCAGCAGTGTTGCATACATCGATGACCCAGAATGTGCCTATGTCATGCAGCGGTACCGGGAGTGCCATGACTTCTACCATGCCGTGACGGGTTTACCAACCGTGGCGGAAGGAGAGATCGCGCTCAAAGCTTTTGAATTTATGAACACGCTTATCCCGATGACAGGGCTAAGTGTGTTTGCACTGGTCAGGTTGAAGCCTGATGAGCGGCAGCGGTTCTGGGACATATATCTACCCTGGGCAGTGAGAAGTGGGTTGAAAAGCAAGGAGCTCATCAATGTTTATTGGGAAGAGGAGTTGGAAACAGATGTCGACAAGCTGAGAGCAGAGTTGGGCATTGAGAAGCCCCCGGATATGAGGGAGATCCGGAGAAAGGTTCGTGAGCAGAAGAAGGCGGAGAGAGAATCGCAGAAAACGGCACAGGTAATGACATAGCTTGACATTGCAAGCGTATGTCATACAGTTGTCACATTGTTGCGGGTTGGTTATGTATAGAATACACTTCACACCCGAAAGCTAAATGGGCGACCTATCCCACGCCCGAGAATCCCCATTCAGTTTGTGCATAGAGTAATTTTTTTTCTAGATTCGTTCAATGCTTAGCCACTGGTTGCGGGCATGGATTTCAGACTTAGGCTCATTGCTTCGTATCTTGCCACAGGCTGTCACCTCACAAGTCAAGTAAATCATCGTCATCATCCCACCCTCCCTTTCTTCGGCTGATAACAATCTTCTCTTCCTCTTTGTTCTCCGCGACAGCGTTCAGCAGTTCTTTGAGCTGGTCTTCAGTGACTTTAGACCTGAGCTGGCCAGTTCGTGCTAGCATGATCAGTCTATTCTCGATGTCCACGGCGCGCGACTCCTTCACCATACGTATCCGGCCTAATCGGTCTGCGGCTTCCGGGTGTAGAATCTGTGAGAGTATTGCTTGACGAGCCTCGGCTGCAATGAAAAGGTGGAATCAGCAAGGGTCTCCTGCAGGATCGATGTGTGACTGATTGACGGGTGTCAAGCTACCTTCCTGCTGCCTAATGCGTGAATTAGCCACCAGATGCGCGAGACTGGGCGCTCTGACAGGAGTGTGTGCGCTACTAACCTTCTTTGCTCTTCCTGGCTTTGCCCTTGCCCGCCAGAGGCGCTCTGCTGTTGAAGCTGCGCAAGTCGCGCCTTTCGTATCTATCAAAGTTGGGCATCAGCATCGGTCTAATAGGACAGAGTATTGCTTGCTTTCTGATGGCTTATGTGTTGGATAGGCAAGGTGTGGGCAACCTCTTCAAGCTCTGCGTCCGCCATGGTTTCCGAGATATGACAAGGGTCGCAGTACTGGACTTCGTCTCCAAACGACGGCAGAACCTTGGTCGTTTGCGTGATATCTGCAAGCAAGAATTTGACGCAACAGATAGTGAGATCGCGGATCCGTCCCTCAGCCCTCGATCCAACAGTTGGTCGCGATCTGCATGCTAACCCCGCATCAAGCAGAAAGCTTCGCTTGCAGGGATAGTTCCCGCACCGATGATTGAGCAATAGTATTTAAGATGTAAATTTAGCCTTTATAATTGGTTGTAGCAGGAGTAACTGCACGTTTATGAATTAACTATCTGATAGTAACGGGTTCTCACAACCACTAATCTCTCACAGTCAGTCTGCTTTTGGGTGCTTGAAGGCTTAGTACCACAGCTGACAAGCCCGTCTTGCCACGAACGTGAGCGAATCAAGTGTCAGGACCGTCTTAGTCAGCTACAGCCGTTTAGCGTTTGCTCTGCCACCTGCTTCTGCACACGGCCGGCAAACGAGAGGCTGCGCTGGGAGCAGCGCTTGGATGCTGGTTCTCCTCCCAGCCATCGCCCACGGTTGCAACCCGTCCGACAGCTTCCATCAACTCTCCCCGTGCCATGAAGGGGTAGCGTCATCGGTTGCATTTTCGACCGCTAGCAGCACTGTTCAATTGAATAGTAAGAATATACTGCCCCCTACACATGCTTTTTGCAATTCCATTCTTCTGTAGCATTATTTGAAGCTGGTCAGACACTCCGAAACTAGCCCCTTCTGGCGGACACTCGGATCCGGCGAAACCCTGCTTCCAGTCCCTCTTCGTCTCCACCTCGCATGAACCCCCAGCCAACCGCCGACCGTGATCTTGTCGCGCTGCGCTGCGCCCATTTTTGCCATCATCTCCGGCCGACGACGCTTCTCTCCCCGTAAACCCTCCTCAACACGAACTCGCCCCTCCGACCCCTTGTCACTCCCTGGTGAACTGAAACCATTTCCTCCTCCAGTCGCGACAATTGATCCAAGTCACTCCTTCTTCTTGCCTCCAGATGCAGTCTATATTGACTGCCTAAGGCATTTTAGTCTTCTCGGGATCTCTGTCATCTGCCCGAACGATCTCAGATATCGGGACACCCTGACATCATGGCAGAGTGAGTAACTGAGGGACCCCCCTAATTATACCTCCCCCGTGTAGATTATCATGTTCCATTTTGTACTCCGTGCAGTCTGCTAATGCGTAATATTCGCTTTCCCAGTATGTTGTCCCTTCACGGCTGGGCGTATCCGGTCCTGCGCACGACTTCCGCTTCGTCTGAGCCTGCGAAGAAAAGAGTCTCTCGCTCATCAGACAGCAGGTCAGCTTCCCCCGGAAAATCAGTGTTTAGGGCGCGGTCCTCCAACGCTCTTTCCGAAATGACAAGCCTGGCGAGGCCGTTCAAATCCTCGCCTTCTGTCCTCGAAGAGACCTCTCTCCTCAACACGCTCAAGGACCCGAGGACAGTCAGCACCTCGGATCTCTCACGCGTCTCCTCCCGTCATCCGGACCTGAGTAATGAAGTCGCGGCGCTCAGTGACAAGCTAATTCAAGCGATCAATAACCAGACGATTTTGGACGACACGCTGGCTGCGACGAGGCAGGAGCTCGATGCGTCCCGGGCAAGGATAAGCATGCTGGAGCAGGCAGCCAGATTGCACGAAGAAGAACTGTCCCATGGAAAACTCGTCAGGAGAGGGGATGTAGAGGTTGAGAAGTCTTTACTTCGGGAGGCCCTAGAGGATGAGAGGAGCAAGCGGATAGCTGCAGAAAAAGAAAAGAAAAATATCGAGCAGGAGCTCGAGAGTTTGACGGCCGCACTTTTTGAGGAAGCCAATAAAGTGAGTTAGCATCCCATCCCCCAAAAAATGAGCCTTCGCGATCCTAATTCAGCGTTATAGATGGTGGCCGCAGCAAAAAAAGAACGAGAAGAAGTTGAACGCAAAAACGAGCAGTTAAGAGCTCAGATTAAGGATACTGAGATGCTTCTTGCTTCTCATCAAGAACAACTAGCGGAGCTCAAGTCCGTGATGCAATCCATGAAGGGAGATCGTGAGGAGCTTGATACTAGGACAAATCACTCGAGTGCCCCAGCATCCCCAGCAACCACTACAAATCAACAGGACAGTCTGAACCGCTTAATGGAAGCAATGAACCTCTCACCTGTTATCCCTGGATCCGGAGATATCTCACCCGCCCCGTCTACGAGTTTTCCGCACCTCATAAAATCGGTTTGTCGGACGGATATCCAAGCTTACGAGGACTTCCGTGCCCTTCTACATCAAACCAAAAGCTCCAAGCCCCCGAGCAGAGCTGCGAGTGGGTCTTATGCTGGTTTGAATGTCATGGGTCTGGCCAACTTGACTGGCCACAATCAGCCTAGTCAGTCACAGACAAATGGACGGTCGACACCGTCAAACAGTTCTTCATCCCCAAACGGATTATCTGCTTCACCTCGTGAGCCAAATTCGTCCATATCGCTAAAAGATACCAAGTTCTACAAAAGAGTGCTCACTGAAGATATCGAGCCAACTCTTCGACTCGACCTCGCTCCAAGCATATCTTGGCTGACTCGGCGTTCTGTACTAAATAGCATCTGTGAAGGGGGCCTGCTGATCGAACCAATGACAACTAGTATCATAAAGTATGAATTTCCTTGCTCCTTGTGTGGTGAGCGTCGGCAAAACGGCGAGAATCCTCGCACGCATCGTTTCCGCACGTCCGACAACGATTCCGCCCAACGATATCCCTTATGCATGGTCTGTCTCGAAAAGATGAGGGCTTGCTGTGACTTCGTCTCATACTTAAGACTTATTGTCGATGGACATGTCCGTGTGGGCGATGAAGAAGATGAGCGCGAGGTTTGGGAGGAAACCATTCGTCTGCGAGAACGCATGTTTTGGTCTCGCATGGGCGGCGGAGTCATTCCTGCTTTTATCCAGAGAAGGGAGGGGGAAGGCTCAGTTGCTGGCCGCGAATCTCTCCAGCTTCACGATAAGGGCGAAGTTACTGAGGACGGCAACCAGTGCCGAGGGTCCCAACAAGGCAATACCAACGAGGACGATGAAGACCCATTCGTATCAAAAGAAGAGAGAACTTCTATTGATAATAATGTCGTTTCATTGAACGGCAAAGTCCATCCGGACAATGCAGCAGAAGAAAATTCGCGAGAGGAAGGCAACGGCAGGATGGAGGAGACTCGAGTAGCTGAAGAGCCCTCCTCAACAAATGAAGGTCCTCGAGGGGTGATACCTACTCGACCTCCGATTCAGAGGACGACAACGCCGAAGTCTGATACACTTGCAAGTTCAGTCTCATCGATAGCTACAGCTAAAAATACAAGCGAAGTCGAAACGACGTTAAAGGCTTCAATCCCGGCTTCCTTCGAGTTCTGAGTGTGGGGTTGAACGACAAGTGTCGGCCAAGCACACTCTACACGTCGATAGGTTGGAACAAATGTTATTTTTGCAATACCTATTGAAGCAAATCATACGCTCGATGGTTCCAACATTGGACGTGCCTTTCAACAGCCCACATTCGTACAAGCCGTGTCCTGTCAACCTATCAACAACTAATCATTATCTCCTCCGCCCCCTTCTCAAGTTTTCAACACAGATTCCGTATATTTCCCAAGTCGACCTTGATGGTCCTTCACATTTCAGAAAATTTATATCTAATGCTAATGGCTCCCACGCGGGAAAAGGTGGTAAGCACATATGCTGCGTTTGTTTGTTTTATTAATAAGTTCTGATTCATTGCATTCTCCTATCTTACATGTGCAGGATTCCCCTTGTCAGAAGACATGAACCAAGCATGGATGCTCTCCATATTTTTTTTCTTCATCTCTCCTGAATGATTTTGCTATCTATTTTAATATCTACAACGGACAAGATGATTTTCAACTTGCAGTGGACCATTTGTTTTTTTTTTTGCTTGGGATCGTTTAACCCTTCTATCAACTCAGGGTTAGTGATGTTCTGACATGTGACTGGGCCTGCCCTTTCTTTATTATTCCGTCTTCTGGGTCTCTGGTGGCGGTTTATCATTATTCTTTCTTCCGTTTTGATTGCTCTTGTAGTTAAGGGAATAGAGGGATGTAATGAAATTAGACTGAAACTCTGTTTAGCTTAATTCGGACGTAAAGATTTCATTTGGATCATAGGACACCATTGGAAACATTAATAAATGTTGACAAGCATCGGAAGGATAAATTATCATACCATATCTCTACCAAGACTAGAGGTTGTATGATGGACAATAGTGACAATAAATACAAATTGTTTCTGAGACCTGTTCCTCACATGGCAACCCTTTCTCAACACCAGTTGTGACAAATAGCAAGAATTGTACACTTCCCATACCCGAAGCCATTCATGGAAGAGAGAGACGTTACATTTAAAAACTGGACTGAAATTACTGTTTTGCCTTCTGGTGGATATGCCTAATCTGCTCTTCAATGGTAGCATTCTGCATTGGTGGCGGAGGATGAGGAGGTAGTCCGTGCATCGTCGCATCGGTCGTTCCCGGCGCACCAGGGGCCATCGGTACCGGCATTCCTGGCCCGACTCCCATCGCCATCCTCTTCCGCCGCGCTTCTTCCTCGTCCTGCGCACTGGAGTTTGAAAGTGTCGGCACGGGATCGAACACGTCGCTTCGCTGACTCGCTAGACGCTTCAAGTTATTAGCCACGTCGGCTGTAGACAAGTTGGTCGTAGCAGAGCGCTCTTCCGCCTTTGCGCGCTGCTCTTTCCAGCGCGGATCGAGCAGCTCGATGCGCATGTGTTGCTCCATCTCCGCGATGGGAATCTGCTGCTTGCAGTTGGGACAGATCGCGGTTGGGACGGATGTCTGCATGCGTTTGGCTTGTGCGCGGGGCACGTAATCTGACCGGATGCGCATCGGCGGTTGAGGGGTTCCGCCGGGTGTGGCGCCAGAAGGTGGTGTTGGTGTTGGGACGGCGGAAGTCTCGCGGCTACGGTGTTGGGCTTCCTCTGCAGCGGTAGAGGCAGGGGCGGAGGGTGCAGGCGTGGGTGTAACTGATGATGTTGGTGTGGGCGATTGCATTGTGTAGGGAGAAGGTTGTGTCGTAACGGGAGCAGAGACAGGTGGTTGTTGTTGTTGCGGGTATGTAACAGCTGGTGAAGGCGAAGGAACGTATGGAGCATGCGGAGTCGCAGTTTCGGATGCAGGTGGGTATGCATTGTAATATGTCGGTGTTTCCTGGTCTGTTGGCATAGCTTCTTCAATGCGTCGATTGTGTGGTGCGAGAGATAACATGGCCTTTTGCTCGAGAGATGCAGACTGAAGGTCGTTGAGAGAAGTCGGAGGTGGGAGCTCAGCCTGGTCATCAGCCTCAGTGAACAAGACTGTTTCTACGACGACGAAATCATGCCAATCAATCTGCGCGTATGCGATTCTCTCTTGTTCTTCCTCCTCCTCTTTCTTCTGCTTCTGTTGCTCTTGATACTTGACCCATTCTGCCCGCTGCTTTGCACGGTCAAGTATGTGGTATTTGTTCTTTATATTCTTGTTGAGCTCCTCTAATCGTTTCTCTTTGGAGGTGGCAGGATCCGAACTGTCGGCCTGAAGGAGTATGGTGTACTGGTCGACCAGTCTCGTAAAGAATTGATACAAACTATGTTGAGGGCGAAGGAAGTCGAACTGGAAATTCCGTGTCTCTCTTTGTGAAAGAGCTGTCATAAAAGATTTTCCCCTTTTTGCAACAAACAATGCGGTCAATTTTACAACTTCCAGATCCAAGGCGTTTATGTTGGGGATGCGGGCTGAGAAATGGAACTCTGGCGGCGGCGTTGGTCCTTTGGGCTTCTCCTCAGTTTTGGCGGCCTCCCCAGCCCGTCCAGCGGACACGGCTGTTCCTCTTCCAGCTTTGATCTCGCTGAGACGCCACTGATAAAAAGGCGAGTACGGGTCGTTCGGGAGCAGGAAGGAGAATTTTGGGTTAGTCCTTTCTTTCTCGCGCACTCGATCTGCAGAGTGATCCATTTAGCATGGAACATCACATGGATAGATAGGATGAACTCTTACCTTCGAAGACAGGTCCATTTCGAGCTACAAATCCTGCAGTCTTCTCGATAATACCTACAGAAATACGTCAGCAAGTTGCATTATCAAAGGAAACGATTTGGAATTTTTTCAAAAGGTCGTGGCTCACTTCGTATGTCTTTGGGAGGCAGGACGATGCCCTCTGGAGGTTTGCTTACCTCCTCTGGCAGCTCCGTCGGAGTTGACCTGGGCCCGTCTACAGCAGAGGGAGCCATATTTACTGTCTGTTTGCGTTTGAAGAATAACAGCGAATGCGACAGTCGTCTTAGTTGATCGCGTTCTGATAATGCGGCGATTCTGGCTTCAGGTTGGCTCGAGTATGTCACGTGATGTATTACCTCAGAGACACTCGACAAGTTAACTACAGATTCAGCAGAGAAGGCACTTTGAGTATTTCCGAGGTCCGTATGATACCCATTGCGTATCTTTCAATTGGTTCCAGCCGGGAGTCACGATTTTGGACACGATTCAATAGCCCTCTATCATCTAGCCTGGCTATTGTTCAAAATGTTTGCTTTATGGAGTTCTTCTTATAAAGCCGTAGATGAATACTATATGCATGACATAATTCATTGCTGGAGTTATGGCCAGGAAGGCAGTACTCTGTCCTTGTTCCTGTCAAGACTGTGCTTCAGCCTTGTAACGGCCGGTATCAGCCTCCTTTTCTTAGCACGTTTAGCCCACCCCAGACTTTTGAGACACCTTTCCACCATGATCTGAGCCCCTACGAATTCATCAGTCGTCTTCAACATCACTTCCTTTCGTCTTTATTTATTTTCTGGAGTTGTTTAATACTTCATTACTCTCGTTAATTTCCTTGGTTTTGTTCACCTTATATTTACGTTGGCCCTCACTGGGCCCTTTTGCCCCTGGGCGCTTCGTAATCTCTCTTTACCTTCGAGTGACTTGCTTTTAGAGTACATCCGTTACGACTGCTCACCATTCGACTTCTTAATCTGTTAATCTACCATGGCGTCGAAGCAGCCTAGTCTTGGGGTAGACGTGAACCCGTTTCCGCGCAAAGGCCGCTCTCCGTCGCGTCCTCCATCCCCTTCTCCCGCCTCGAAGATTCGTCGCAAGAAGATTTCGGATTATAGGTCGGAAGGCGTCAAGAACCATGACATTTTTCAGTTGCCGAGTTCGGATTATAAAACCATGCTCGTACTTATAACAATTGCAACGATCGTGCGGTTGTTTAGGATTTACCAGCCCACTAGCGTTGTCTTCGATGAAGTCCAGTAAGTTCCTCCTTAGCCCACCAAGCAATCATGCGTCGCGATCTGACATTGGCTTTATCACCTCACAGTTTTGGTGGGTTTGCGACCAAATACATCAAGGGAAAATTCTTCATGGATGTGCATCCGCCGCTGGCGAAACTACTTATTGCTTTGACGGGTTATCTCGCTGGCTTCCGAGGAAACTTTGACTTCAAGGAGATTGGCAAGGATTACATTGAACCAGGTGTTCCTTATGTGGCAATGCGATTGTTTCCTGCGATAATGGGAGTGTTGACGGTCCCCACAATATTCTTGACGCTGAAAGCCACGGGTTGTCGTACCTCTGTAGCCACAATGGGTGCTTTGTTGATTACTTTTGGTATTTACGCTCCAACTATTCCTCAAACATGAAACGGAATCAGCTAACAGATTGTTTAGAAAATGGCCTAGTCACTCAGTCCCGTTTTATTCTTCTCGATTCACCTCTGATCGCCTTCACTGCTCTTACCGCTCTTTCCTTTACTTGCTTTACGAATCAGCAGGAGCAAGGGCCGCCCAAGGCTTTCCGCCCAGCTTGGTGGTTCTGGCTCACCGCTACAGGATTGTTCCTCGGCGCTACCCTGAGCGTCAAATGGGTGGGATTGTTTACAGTGGCCTGGGTGGGGGTGCTCACTGTACTCCAACTATGGGTCCTACTCGGCGATCCCAAGCATGTCACACCTGTAAGTGACCCCCCAAATTTACCTTCCAGTGGTGGTTTGATTACTGAAAGCTCGTTATCAGCGTCTTTGGTTCAAACATTTCTTTGCTCGAACGTTCTGTTTGATCATCATTCCGGTTGGGTTTTACATGAGTATGTTCGCCATTCATTTCTTGTGCTTAGTCAATCCTGGCGATGGTGATGGCTTTATGTCTTCGGAATTTCAGGCGACTTTGAACACAAAGGGAATGCGTGATGTTCCCGCAGATGTCGCCTTTGGCTCCAGATTGACAATCCGGCACCATAACACTCATGGAGGTTATTTGCACTCCCATCCGCACATGTATCCGGGTGGCAGCAAACAGCAACAGATCACCCTTTACCCTCATAAAGATGAGAACAATTTGTGGATCCTCGAGAATCAAACTCAGCCCCTGGGTCCAGACGGCGAAATTGCTGGCCCAAATGCGTGGGATAACCTTTCAACTACGTTTGTTGAAGATGGCGCTCTGATCCGGCTCTACCACATTAAAACTGACAAGAGACTTCATTCGCATGACATCCGACCTCCAGTGACAGAAGCAGATTGGCAGAACGAAGTTTCCGCGTACGGTTATAAAGGCTTCGCTGGAGACGCTAATGACCTTTTCCGAGTTGACATCATCAAATCGATGTCAGATGGAACGGAGGCCAAAAAGAGGCTAAGGACTATCCAGACAAAATTCAGGCTTATACATGTGATGACTGGTTGTGTTTTGTTCTCGCACAAAGTGAAGTTACCGGAATGGGGCTGGGAACAGCAAGAAGTCACTTGCGCAAAGGGTGGCAGTCTTCCAAACAGCATTTGGTACATTGAGTCGAATGATCATCCCATGCTTGGACCGGATGCCGAGAAGGTTAATTACAAACGCCCTGGTTTCTTTGGCAAGTTCTGGGAACTTCAGAAAGTTATGTGGAGAACCAACGCCGGCTTAACGGAGTCTCATACTTGGGACTCTAGGCCCACCTCATGGCCAACCCTGCTGCGTGGAATCAACTTCTGGGGCAAGGACCATCGACAAATTTACCTTATCGGAAATCCCCTCATTTGGTGGAGCTCAACCGTTGCGATCGTGACGTACGTGATATTTAAGGGCATTGCGGTGTTGCGCTGGCAGCGCGGCTACAGTGACTATAAGAACGTGACGTTTAAGCGGTTCGACTACGAAATTGGTTCAACTGTACTGGCATGGGCGTTGCACTACTTTCCCTTCTATCTCATGGCTCGCCAGCTCTTCCTGCATCATTACTTCCCTGCCCTATATTTCGCCATTCTTTGCTTCTGCCAGATGGTCGACTTTGGGGCAAACCGCATCAGTATGACCGGATTGGGAAACAAAAAGGCGATTCTGGGCAAAATTTTCATTGTCGTCTTCGTTGCCATGAGTATCACAACTTTTGTCCTGTTTTCTCCCTTGGCTTACGGCAACCCTTGGACACGGGATGCATGTAAGCAAGTGAAGCTCCTTCGTTCGTGGGACTTTGACTGCAACACGTTTCACAACGACGTAAGTGTTCCAATGTGGAAAGCTCCCCAACGTCGGATTAGGAGGGAGAAGTACTGAACTTGTCAGCTGTCGAAATATTCGAGGCCGCTGAAGGTCGCCAGTAGTTCTACGCAGCCTCCCGCAGTTGCCTCTACCTCCGATCCCATTAAAAATCCCGAGCGAAAGCACAGGAAGCAGCAACAACCAGAACGGCAGCAACCGTTGAATGAACGCGAAAAACAGCAGAATCAGCAGCAAAATCGGCAAATTTCAGTCTCTTTAAATGATGGTGACGTGACACCATTACCTGCCAGTCAGTCGTTCCATGCCGTTGAGAGACGTGTCGAGTACAGAGACCAAGATGGAAACCTTTTGAATGAAGAACAGGTGGCTGCTCTGGCAAAGGGCGGCTCTGTCTCTTTCGAAACAAAATATGAGACCAGGACTCGGATTATTGATGAACATGGTCATGAATTGGGAGAACAAGTGTTGCATGCTCCTCGCCATCCTGATGTCGAGGGCCAGAATCCCAAGACGGACCAGAGCGGGGACGGTCAAATTCCAGTTAACCAACCGGCATCGAGAGAAGATGACGAACAGCAACTACTAAAAGATCAGGAGAAGTCAGCATCAGCCAGCGAAGAACACGAGGCTACTCAGCAGTAGCACCACATCTGCATTGGCCAATTTTTCTGTGGTTTCATTCATTCTTTCATGTATGTAAGTTGGGTAAATCAGAATTGTCTGAGAGTGGATAATATTAATCCCTTTTTGCTGCCACTTTGTGTCATTTCTTGTTTCTGTCCTGTTGTACAAAGATGGAAATTCATCTCTCCGAGCATCTTGATGTGAGAAATCGATAGGATGACGAGGTACAACCAGAAATAGAGTTACAGAAAGACCGATATATACAGGAGTAACTGTATCGCCGTTAAAAGGTTTAATTCCTATTTGGGAGAGTAGCATAATCACACCGGCGGCCCCCACACTGACTGGAAATACCTAAAGGTCCTTTCCATACTTGTTGAATCGGTCGTGAAGGTCCTTTTTCAGTCGGTTAGCCACCGGGCTGCACCTTTATGTCCATGTAAAACTCAAGACTGGACGAGACGACACTAACCTTTGGCAGTGTGACATTCGGAATGATGACCTCATTCAGGGCACTTGGTGCTTCCTTGGCAGCCTTGGACGTGTCACCGTGGGGGTGATATCTGTACTTGAAATTTTCTTTCCCTTCAATCTCTTTTTCATCGAGCTGCCAAGGCATAGCGCTTTCTCCAATGCGGATATTGCTCTCCGAAGTCACGCTCGTTGGCTTACGACCGAAGTACCAACCAGCAACGCCGAAGATGCCAGCCATGACGGTAAGGAGAACCTGATGGATGTGAAGCGTTAGCGCAACGTGGTTGCAGGTCAAGGAAATCAAGACATTGAACGGTTGTCTTAGAGCGTCGGAGAAATTGGGTCAACGAACGTAAAGCTCAGGATCTCTCTTTGGGCCCTTGTCAAGTCCAGCTTCTGCGACCTTGGAAGCATATGGGCGCACTGGTTGACGGGGAATTGTCCGTAGAGGTTGTCTCACAAAGGCCCGGCGGGCTGTTGCCGCGATCGACGACATTTTGGCGTATAACCTGCAATGTTAACTCAGGTAAAGCTCAATGGATCGTTGCGGAAGTATCAGGGCAGGAAATGGCAGACGGTGGGTTTGTTTGGGATCATGAAGTTCCGAGATCACATGATATCACCACGCTTTCTGTTAGGTAATCCGGCTCACCCCTATGTCATGTGACCCACAGTACATGTAGACTAGACCTAGCTAGCTACCCTCAATGGCAATGAACAATCTCATCTAACAGGTTATGAGCCCTCGTACGCGCGAGAAATCGGATCCTAGCTATTTGGAATAGCTTTACCAG